>JBCEWC010004721.1:0-26582 GCA_038996855.1 Solanum aculeatissimum
CATTTTTTTTCTTTTTTTTTTTTTTAAAATTAGATAGAAAAGATATTTGAAATAATTTTAAACATAAACTTAGTTTTGTATAATTTTGAAAGTTCAATGCCACATATTATTTTTCAATTGGTTGTTTTGCCATGTCACCATAGGAGTGTACCACACTCTCCTTGTACTTTTTGGTGATTATCAAAAAGCGTCTAACATGAATAATTTTTCATTAGTTTAGGTGTTCAATAGGAACTAGTCTTAGTTGAGGTGTCTATGTGAAAAATGCGTACAAGTTTAGGTGTTTATCGATGACTTAAGCCAAAAAATTTACTAACAAAAACACCCTATATATTTATGGTGGAATAGATGTAAAAAAGATTTTACGGAGCAATTGAGTCTTTGACCATGCTAATACATGCATTAAATCCCCTTGCATTACTAATACCTAGAAATTCATGGTATTAGTAATGCACACCTTAACACACAATAGAGTGTATAACTAATTAAAACATTAATTATACATAACATAAAAAAGTATACCAAACACGGTACTACTAATACATCAAATTAACACATGCATTATTTTTGATAATACACTCTATCAAACGACCCCTGAAGGTCTTACTTGGGATACAATGTTTTTTATCATAGTTTGAATTTAGTTTTTTTTTTTTCAATTTTAATTAAGAATAAAGAAATATTTTTCATTCTATGACAACATTTGATATTCTTTTCATTTCAATTTATTTGTTTTTAGTTATATTTGAACTGTCAAATAATATACTTTTTTTCATCTTCTCAATATTTTGAATAACTTATAGCCTGTTTGGAAGTTAGATTTTCTAATTAATGATTTTTGACTTATTTTTGCTATTTTGTCATTTTGTCTTAAAAATAAGTTCTTTAAGCACTTTTAAATTTTATCCAAACACTTCAAACCTGCTTTAAAACACACACACAAAAAACCAATCCAAACAGAGACTTACACTAGTATTTGTCTTTATGCAGTTTATAAGTACACAAACTTTAATTTTTTTAAAAATTAAAGATTATCTATGTCTTAATTCACACCAAATAATAGTTAGTTTAGTCCTTATACTTCAAATTAAGCCAAGCAAATTAAAATAAAGAGAAAAAATCTTTTGACTTATGGTGCATATCTATATGTGAATTGTGGGAACTCCTTAGTCCTTGAGTCTTAGACGAGAAACTTGAATATGTTAATTAGACTTGAAATTATAAATCTATTTTGTGATTTACCTGGCTCAAATTAAAATTTTAATTTTCAATGGACATACATTTTTAGATAGTTACAATTAAGTTTATACCAATTGCAATTTTTCTTTTAATAATATACCTCCTTTGTCTCACATTTACATGGTATCATTCAAGCAAACATCCCCTTTTTCTTTTTTCTCTACTCATATTACAAAAATTGTTGTGTAAGAAAGAGTACTAGACTAGTAGTTGTAATATTTATTTGATGGAGACTACTAAAATAGACAAGTTAAATAAATTTGATTTTATGAACTTGTGCTAAGTTATAGTACATTTCCACAGAAAGAAAAGAGTGTAGTATTTTAGTATAATTTTTAAAAAATAAACAAGATATCTTGTTTTTATATAAGTCGTATGTATTTGTCTATGGGAATATGAATTTTGTGCAACCAGGAAAGCACGTTCGTCTGATCAACATGAAAAAGTATAACTGAGATGAAAAGAAAGATTAACTTTAATATATGTTATCCTGTCTGCGCGTTTGCTTCATTCACATGACAGCAACACAATTTTGAATTAAATATTTGCTTTCGTTTGCATGACAAACTACAATTTTTTGATAAAAGAATATCACTGCTGTCCAGGTGACAGTTATTAGCTAATTGGTCTTCCTTATGCTCTGTTTTGTATTATTGCCAGGATCGTGCCACCAAGCAACTTTTTTGTAGCGTTGTTTTAATTTGAATGAAAAGAAAGGGGAGGAATAACATTAGGCTTCTCCAAGGTCAAAGAAGATTTCCCTTTTTTAGATGAGCGGGGCGGATCTACATAGAGTCGATGGGGCTCGAATAAAAAATTATACTATCTATGTAGGTTCAAGTTTCAGTTTTAGTTATATATATTTTATATTGCACCCCCCTCAACATGAAACTGTTGGATGGATCAGTGGTAGAGTAGTTAAGGTTCTCCCATTTTGCACTTATTCTTGTGAACGTGTATGTCTACTACTAGCTATTGACTGCTATGTCGTTTTGCAGTATGTGCCTACTTTTTACTTCTTTTTTTAATTAATATAATATATATGTATATATAGAAAATATTACTCTCTTTTCTTTAATTTTTCAAAAGAAATAATTAAAAAAATAAAATTTTGAAAACTCCATTACTCAAATTCTTTATTTATGGATTTCTATTAAAACTTTAAATAAATTTAATAATAATTCCATCAAGAAGTTGATTTAAAAGTAAATATCATTATATATTTAAGAATTTTTTAATGAAATTTTTTAATTTAAATAAAAATTAGTGAATTTACGCGTAATTCATTCAACAAAGTGATTAAGCGATTGTTTGAATATTGTTAGTTAAAAAAGTATATATAAACTCACTAATTTATGATCCAATCCTTTCATATTTAATTTTATTTTTACCTTATTAGCATGCTTACTCTTTTCGAACCTGAAAGAAAATCCTCCTTGTACCACTGTTGTTATAACACACATACACACTCAGAAACAACAAAGGTCTTGATATTTCCTACATGACAGCTTATTATTCTCTACAATTGGTTGACACTTTTACCAATTTAATCAAGAGCCTATATTTGTTATTACATCTATAAACATATTTACACCGTTAGGTCATTTATCACGTAAATATAAATAACTTCTACAACAAGCATTAATCAGTTAGCCCATCAAAGCACAAGTAGTACTTGTTATTCCTTCTGTTCACTTTTAGTTATTTAAATTTTTTTAACATGATTTTTTTTATTTATTATTTTTGACAAATCAAGGTAGGTCAAATTTTTCTTTTTATATATTATATTCTCAATTTATTGTCATGAAGTTAATATTCTTGAAAAATATAATGAGTAAATATGTATGGACCCTATCAATTAATAGAGATAAACTTACTACTATTAATAATTGTTTTCTTAACAAGTGTGCCAAATCAAAATTTAACAACTAAAATGACTGGGTTTGACCTTTATTTAAAATAAGCTGGTAATGATTGACATAACTATTGAAGAAAGAGGAGATTTGTAGTAGAGTTAATTACCTTTTGAAACATGGAGTAGAGCATCTCCTTCTTCTGCAGCAGTAGCTCAATAAAGATGAAGTGAAGTCAAAGAAGATAGGCATTTGTGTATTTCATTGGATTTTGTATTTTTTTGGTCATAATGAATAGTTTATTCGGGTATATGCTTTTCTTGTGGAACATTTCTAGAATATGCTCTCTTCAGAGCAACAGTCCATATTCACTCAAAAATTTCACACAAGTGTATGTTATACTTCAAATAATTACCCTCTGTATAATTAATCTATGACGCAAAAAAAATAAAATAAGAAACTTACCATTGTCAAATGCTTTATTAATTCAAACTTACCTATTATGACTTGTGCTTCTTTATTTTTCTTGCTTTAATTTTTTTGTGTGCGTTTTCATTTGATGTTCGGTGTCTGCACCGGAGTCTGATTAATTTAGATTTGCAATGCGTAGGGCTCGTTCGAGGAAAGCGCTCCTCCATTTTTATGAAAGAAATTTTATTATGAGATACAATCAAAATTCAAAGGGCTCATAAAATTCAATGCGGAACATAAGTTTATACCTGAAGACCCAACAATTTTTTAGCAAATATTTGAACTGATGAGACCCATATTTTCAGTATAGTATAATAAGCATATATATATATATAGTGCTAATTAAGAAGGTAAAGTGCAGAGTCCATTAAGTTTAATACACCCAGTATTATCTAGTCCTATCCTAAACCTTATTGTGAGATCTTAGTACACAAAACCTCCTATTTTTCTTAATTCTTATTCATACATATTACAGATTCTAGAGGCTACAAAATGATTGTCGCCGCTACTATGTGATAGGCTCAATCAAGTTGATTAGGATCTGGTCTCGAGTTTTGCCATCTTGAACTCCAAATCCATCTCCAAATTGGTACATGACATGTCCCATTCTAGCTACATTTATTACATGCTTAGCAATTTCTCGATGTGACGTAGAAAGAGTATTAAAATGATAATTGATCTTCTTCCATGAATGCAAAATTATGCTTTCAATATGCTCTCGAGCTACATCTTCTGAGACATTTTCTTGTTGCATGTAACATATAATTGATGAAGCAACATCACCTCTCTCTAACTCCGCCTACATGATACAAATATATATTATGACAACCAAAACTATAAGTTCTTAAAAAAGACGAGGTATAATTATGTTTGAACTAGGTCTCACCGTTGAGGTACCTTGATCATTGCAAAGTCGAAATATAACTGAAGTCTGGTAAATAATTTCTTGGAAATTTTTGGTTGAATCAAGTGTTTCATTTGTTATTTTATCATTTGTCAGACCATAAATCACATAATCAGAAAGTAATGGAACGGTGGATGAGATCCATCCATTGTTGAGATACTCTTCAAGTGTTGGTATATGGCCTTCATTGTACCACTTTGCTTCCACCAGCATGGCTTTACAAAAGTTGAGCCACTGAATTATTCATACATATATTATGGTCAAAATAAATATATGCATGAAAAAAATCGTATAGACGATGTATAACATACTCTGTATATGTTGTGTGTATATCGAAGACTAGTTTAATACTTACGCCTTGTTTGAGACGAGGAAATGCTGAAGGGGCACATCCTTTTTGCTGGTGATCAACTTCAGCAGATATCTCTTCCACTGTATCATACAATGCTCTGAAACAAATTTGTATACACTCTGCTAGACATTCTACTTCATTTGGATCCCACCTAAATATGAAAAATAATCTCACTTTAATTTTATGCATTTAAACATATTAGTAACTACTTAATTGGTTATTAATAACCTACTTGTTTATGGCACGAGTAAATTGTTGCGCGTCTGCTAATGAACTATAAATATCAAAAACATCATCTATTACTAATACCAATTGAAACACTTTGGTAACCCATTTTCTAATGCTTCCATGTTGAGGCTCAGAGGCAATTCCTCCAGCAAAAAAGAAGCATTCCACTATCCTGTCCCTTGTAAAGAACAAATCTTCAATTATGTCAAGATTCTTCCACCATCTGGAAAGAAAAATAAATTATTCCGCGAAATAGTTGAGGTGAGGAATAGCCAAAAAGAGAAGAACGTAATGTCCTGATTTAATATGTACATACCTTATTACATCTTTGAGATCTTTTAGGTGCGTGGCTTGAATTATATTGAAGTTGAGTTTTGCCAAGTTGAGCAACACTGGATTTGTGTTGTTGCCTTGTTGAGCAAACCTTGTTATGTGTCTTCTAACATCATACCATCTTGCTCTCCATGCCAATGGAAAATAATTGCTCAAATATTTCTTATTAGTAGTAATAAAACTAGTGTCAATTTGATCTGATGATAAAAGACTGTTGAGATTTTTGATTGTGAACAATCTTATGTCGTTTAGTAAATTTTCACCATCCATGCTTAGAAATGACCCTTCCAAAAGCTCCAATAATGTGTTTATATCTGACACTTTTTTGGTCATGATCACTTCACCTTTGCTATCAAACAACTCCTTTAACATATCTGTAGTACAAAAATTGGAAAAATGTCATTTCTTCATTCTAATATACTATACTGTACTATTATCACTCTATCTTAATTTATCCGACGTTTTTTGCTTTACGAAAAGCATTGACTAAATTTTTATGATATATTTTCTTTATAAAAATCACTTAAGTAGTCATATATTCTTATCACTCTACCATTAGGTGTACTAATTATTGTTGATAATTACCTTGTGAAGCATAGTAGCCATGTTCCCTGAGGAGTCTGAAGCACAAAGCAGTAGTATATAAATCGTCCTCCTTTGTAGATTTCATGCACATAATTACCTTTTCCAATGCCACCTTGTTTTGAACCTCAAAGTAACAACTAAGGCCAAATTTGTCAATCATGTCAACTAGTTGTAGCAGTGCCATTGGACTATCCTCATTCTTTGAAAACGTGCAACTAATCACTTCCTCTTCAAGCTTCTCAGCTTCAATTTGGTAGTAATTCGTTTCCTGCACCACCAATTATTTCTAGTAAAATTTATTAGAATTAATGAAAATAATTAGTAAGTGTGTTTGTTGTTCTCTCCGTATTAAAAAGTGACTTAACATGAAGTTTAAGAATATAAAGAAAAAATTTCAATTTTATAATCTTAAATTAAAGTTATAATTATGTCAATATAATATCCAGTAATTCAAGAAGTGACTTTTTATTATTTTCAAATTTATACTAATGAAAACTGACTAAACAAATGTTCAACTTTATAATTAAGTATAATGATAATGTATTATATTCAGTTAGCTACTTTTTTTTATTACAAATAAAAATACAATTCTCCGATCAAATATGAATACTAGATTGGGGTTTTACAAAATCCCTTATCTAGGGTTGTATATCGAATGGTTCGGTTCGTTATTGAAGTTTATCGGTTTGACTTATATATTGGTTATCGGTGTGTAGATATGCTAAACTGTTACAAAACCATTAAGATATTGGATTATCACTTATTGGTTTATTGGTTGTTGATCGCTATCGATTTATTGATTTAACTGTTAAAATTTGACACAATTTTTTTTTAATTGAAAATCACTTAGAAACAAGGTGACAAACCAAATAAATCATACAAATGAGTTGACAATTGTCACATTGTAGAATAACTGAGAGTTTGAGACAATCCAAAATAAAAGTATGAAACTATAAAGACTTTATATACTCCCTCCGTCCCAGTTTATTTATCATTTAAACTAAAAATAGTTGTCCCAAAATAATTGTGAATTTGGATAATCAAGAGAGACTTAATTATTTTTTTCCAACTTTGCCCTTAGCATTAATATAATTACTCTATAATTAAGAAACACATATAGATAAAAGTTTAATTATTTATAAGGGGTATATTAGTCAAACAACACTCCTAATTAATTTTTTCTTGAGGGTTGTGCCAAACTTTATCATGACAAATAAATTGGGATGAAGGGAGTACTAAATAGTCCAAATATAATTATTTAATTTACTATCGGATTATTGATTAACACATTAAGAAAAAATGTAAAATTATTAAGAATCGATAACCTAATAATAAAAAAAATTTAAACCATTATCGAAACAACTAAATCAATAACCCACTATCGATTAAAATAATAACTTTTTTTTATTCGAATAATCAATTTTGGTTCGATTTTGAACAACCCTATCCTTATCGGATTTGAACCAATGACTTACGCCTTACCATGACGTTACTCTGCCACTGTAAAATCCTCCGTTTCTCAAAGGAGAATTGAAAAAAAAATTATATTTTCAATCAATATCTTAAGCTATACTATATTAAAAGTGTAAAGGCCCTTAGAAATATTGTTTGAATTTTTTGTCCTTCATTAAAATAATTTGTTTTAGACAAAATCATTTTTTCACTATTTTTCTTAATCTATTAATTTATAATTATTTATTTAGTTTCTAGATTCACTTTTGAATTAGAATTTCTTTATATTTAGAATTCACTCTTGATTTAGGACTATTCTATATAAATAATTATCTGCGCTATGAAGGAAAAAGAAAAAATATTATTGTTTTTCCAATATTTAAGAATTTGAAATTAATTAAAATTTTTGATTATCAAATATTTTGTTAATAAAAGTATGCAATATAGCAAATTCAAAAAGAAAAAGAGTAATTAAAATTACGTTGGAAACATTATACTACTCCTTTTATGTTTAGGAGTCTTTTTTAAAATTAAACTTCAATCAATTAATTATTTAACTCCTAACTATTCAACTCCAAATTATTACTTTATGTATTCAAATACTATTAACATATCTCTATATTATAGCTAATTGAATTGATTTTCTCATTTGCCCATTCATAATAAATTAAACTATTACATCAAATTAATAATATTTATTTAATTTTATTTATATAAATATTGTATTTATTTTAATGACAAATACTATTTATATATAATTTTTAGATTGACACGACACATGAGTGCAAAGCACATCAACTAAACTAGTTGAATTAAATGTAATGTTTAATAAACTAAGTGTATCATAATGACTTTTAATCTTGTGATCTTAACCATGTCATGTAGAGAGCTAAAATTAGAGTTTTGCCAATTTTCTTTTTTTTAATAGACTACAAATAAAAAATAAGTCTTTCTTTTTGGAACTAAAGGAGTACTTATTTAACTTATTTCAAAATGCTACTTGTGCAGTTTTTTTTCTTTCTTACCCCTCCCAAGGATCTCTCCTCTTTAGGGTAGGAGTTGAGGGACAATTCCCTCTTGTCTACTTGTGGAACTTTTTCTTCCCACTTTCAACATGAAAGTTATTATTATTTTTAAGAAATTGTTTTCTAGATTTAAAAAAAATAAAAATAAATTGACCAATTGAATGTGAAAGTGTCAATACCGAACACACCCTAAGAGATGAAAATTTAGATTAACGATTGAAAATACTCACAGAATATTGAGTTGTAAGGGAAAGTAGATGATCATATTTCCAATTGTTTTGTTTATAGGTAGAAACTCTTTCAGGATGAAGTTGATTTTTAATACTAAGAGTATGAGGTTTATGTGTCTTCATGGTGGGAATAAAGGATACTATGTATATGCAAGCCATGGTTTGAGAGTATATTGGAAGGCACATCCAGAGTGTGTATATATATAAGAACAATTTTTAAATGAGAAAGTCAATCAACTAATGTCATTTAATGGTTTGAGTTTGATTTGTCGGCCTTTGGCCATTATCGATTGAATTATTGGTTTCGTTATTCTTTTTGAGGTTATTTCTTGATTAGTTGAGTCTTTCGTAGTTGATTGGATTAATGATCATGCAAGTGGTTCGCTTGGGAATTAAAAATAATTTTTGAATGCTGGCCTTGTATGGGGTACCCTCCCGAGGGATGATAAAAAAATCCAAAAATAATCTTTATTAAAAAGAAACTGCATAGGACAAATTTTTGCTTATAAGTCCGTGTCACGGACTTATCACAAACTTTATTATCCCAAATTTTTTTCCCAATTTTCTCCAACCAAAATTCCTGCCCATGTCTATGTCCCGAGCCTGGTTCATCACTTCACCTTTTTTCAAAATTTTCCTTAATTTGGGCTAATCTAAGCTAGAATAGTACGTGGTGTTATATTAATTTTTAATTAATGGAAAAATAACACTTGTAACTCAAAAAGAAAAATTATTTACAAACGGCTGCCCCTTTTATTTTATACCCAATATTTTTAACTATTCTCGCTCGTTTGGTATCATAAAATGTATATATATTTTGATGGTATCAAGAAGGAAGAGGTAGTGCCACAGTGAAACTGCTTGATACCATTAAAGTATAATATACTTTGTTGGTATCAGAAAAGAAGAAATTACTTGATACCATTAGAGTATACAAATAACACCTTAGAGTTTAAGAAATAAAATTGTGACTTTAATAATTTTTTCTTAATTTTTTTCTTATTTATTTCTCTAAAAAAGAGCCTAATCATATAGGATACCGATAGGGTATCAATCGGAGTATCACATAGAATAAAACTTAGTCCTATATGATACTACTATAATATCATATACCGGCGGAGTCTTAATTATTTCTTTTAAAACCCCCCAATCATATATGATACCGATAGGGTATCAATATATTGACGGAGTATCACAAAAGGTTAAGAGCTATCCAATATGATACCGCTATAGTATCATATATCGATAAAGTATCACAGAGTAATCACACTGATGTCATGCACGAAATAAGAAAAAAAAAATGGGATAAACATGTAAATAATTTGGGTTAGATCTATTTTTAGTAAATAGTTTTATAATTAGGTTCATTTTGTGTAATTTTTTTCTTAATTAATTAGGTTAAGATTAAAAAAATGCTATAATAGGCATTCCATCAAATAATACATCAAAATCTATGCAAATACACCTATTGAAAATCTTAGATCAATTGATACTGTAGCAAGGTTTTACAATATTCTTGGCAACCTGATGAAAAATTGAAGTGCTTCTTGACGAACACACTTATTAAAAGAAGTATTAATAATAGTATATTTTTAGATGATACTTTAAAAATAAGAAAAATCTAAATTAACCAAATTACAAGAAACTGATATGATTATAAAATTTTATTTTAATTATATATTATAAAATATCTAAAAAATTAAAATAATATAATTTTATAAAATTAATTGATGGAACCGTCTCATTGAGCACCTAGTTAAAACAGCTACTCCAAATAAAGTGCCGTATTAAACTCTGCCGGCTCTTGCGACGTTCAAGAGTCATAACATGATATCAATCTCCAAGCTGAGATATATGATGAGTGGTATTCCAGTCAGCCATGTTTGTTGTGTCCCCAAAATTGCAAATTGTAATTAATTTACTAATTTTAGTATGTGTCCATTTACGAAATTATTTAATATTCTTACCAGCACTTAAAGAATGGAAAATTACAATTAATAATTAACTGCATTTTACTAACTTTATTAGGATAATCTTCAAATGGAACAACTCATGCTGAATTATCCGTTTTGAAGATTTAGCAAAAAGGATATTTTGAAAATCCAAGTGGTAAAACTGACATCGATGTTATCACATGACAACAAACAAGAAAAGTAAAGACATAAGAGCTTTTATTATTTTTTTAAGTAGTAATTATTTTCAAATGTATGCATATCTCATGTAGAAGAGTAGTGAGAATAACTTCTTAGGAGTTATGGACATCTATGCCACTATATAATTTTATTATTTTATAATATTTCCTTTTAAATGTCCATAAATGACATGACTTATTATAATTTTTTAAAGAAAAATTCAATGAAAAAACTATAGGACAAAAAATACACATATCTTTAAGTCGAAAATTACTAAATTAATTCATTTTTCCCTCCCTAGCTGATTGGTGATAAAATATTTGGCATCCACTTGAGTTGACGGCTATACTGGTATATATGATCTACTATCTATACATGACTAAAAATCAAAATAAGTGTTATTATTTTGAATTATATATTTTAGTCTAGAGAAATTAAGAGATAAGGCATAGGATGTGCGTAATTAATACGGAAGAAAATATTTTAATTTTTTTTATATTTAATTGGCTGAAATATTTTTCTTTTAAAATACTATTCATGACACAAAATATTTATATTTGACCAAAACGTTCTATCTCTGATACACTCCCTACTATCCTATAGTTTACATTTACTAGCAATTTAATTTATTTTTTTATTTTATATATAATGATGCAAATTCTATAGCTTACTTCTTCAATTCCAAATAAGTAGTCACTTTAATTTAATTTTAAAAATTCATCACAAAATTATTATAACCGGTAATTATTCTAAATTTATATATCTTTCATTTAAAATATGCATATTATTTAAGAGGAAAAAGCAATTTATACTATATATGGATAAATTGGATAAACTATTCCTAGATGCACTTCTACGTTTATCCTCTTATTATATTTTAATGTGTTGTCACTTTTGTAATCCTACATCATCGTGCTTCTTCCCAAGCGTTATCAGTCTCCTTCGCAACCTTGTCGTGTGCTTCCCAATCATTTTCTCTCATGCTTCTTCGGATTGAATGAACAAGACACGATCGTCTGCCCCTACTCTACATATAACAACCAACACAAATCTACTTCCCCATGAAACACCTACAATTTGTACTCTGTACGAACATGTATTGCCTTTTAACGTTCACCCTTTCCCCTGCTTATTCACTTTCAGAAGCGGCGGTCATTCACCTTTACTTGCTCCCTCATTAGAAACTTTAAGAACAATGTTCTTCAATTAATTCCTACAATCTCAAAACAAAGCAGTTGTAAAACAACTAATTAGTTGAGCCAAATGAAATATTATTTATAAATTTATATTTGATGAGCTTTAGTTATCCGTTACAACTATTCATTCAGATTTTATGGATACTATTTTATGATAAAATAAATCTCAAGACTAGGGGTAAGTCTAGTCTTTATTAAATAAGCTAACTCTATATTATTATTTTCTTAATAAGTTTGATAAAAGCTAAGTAACATTTAAAATGGGTCGAAAAGAATTTTTAAATCACAAATTTTAAAAATCTTTTTTTTTTTCATTTTCAAACTCGATACTGATCAATCAATCAAACATCTTCACATAAGTTAGATGAAAAAAAATACATAGTATATATATAGGTGTGTTTAGTATAGATTTCAAATTTAGTGGTGAAAACCAAAAAAATCACTAAGGATTTCAAAATACTAATAAGTAAACACACAAAAAAAAAGCTGAAGAGGGTTACCACCTAGTACATATACATAAATTTTCTTTAAAAAAACAAATTTCTTTAAAAATTAAAAAAAAAAAACCTTCTTAACAAAAATAAAAATAAATTTTGTAACTGACATTCCAAAATTTAATATTTCATTTCCACCCATCCAATGCCCTCTAACCCCAACCTTTTGACCATTCCACCCTGTGGCCGTCGAAGCAACCTTATGGTTGGGGGTGTTAAATAACAATTTCCTTTTGTTTGAAAATTAATTACTCTTTAGTTAGGTTAAAATTTTAGTATGCATGTTGATTTCTCTTATTTTTATGTATGTCTATTTGTTTATATTATGACAACTTTTAATAAAATTTTTAGCTCCACTAATTCCAACTCTGAACCACCACTCCCCATGCCATAATTTTTTTTGCTAAGTTATATATAAATGTCCCTGTGATAATATTGTTTTTGCTTAATATACACACTAAAAAAAAGAGAGCAAAAAGATCCAGTTTTCCAATAAAAAACATTTACGTGGAAAATATTTTCTAATTGGATAAATTTAAAATTTCACATATAATCGCATAATTCTAACTTTTTTCTTCTTCAATAAATTCATGACAACTATATTTTCTAATAGAAAATTTTAATTTTTTTTACGTAACGCAAAAATTGCCAAAAAATCCATCTTCTGATTGGTAATTCTTTATTTTTTTTAAATTTTAATTAAATATAGCAAATACTAACTCAATTCAAAGAGAAATGATCTGTCCCGACCCAAAACTCATGCAAAAAATTAAATTATTACTCGATTAGGTTCATATTATTTGGTACTTTCACCCTTGATACATCCCTTCCAAAATTACCTACTCCTAGAAATTAAGAAGAATCTTGACTTAAATTATACATAATTAAGTTAAATTCTTGTGGTGATTACTGAACTAAATTTTGGTTATTGCGTAATCGTAGATGACATCCTAATTAATGAACAACATGCATGCTTGATTAATTTGGTAGCTAAACAGATCAAGCTTAGAAGGAAACATCAATACCTTGTCCAGTTTAATTTGTTAATCCTGAAAATGAGAACTAATTTGATCCACTCTATCCATTTAAGTTGAGATGGATTGGGCCTTCATTACATTAATCATGGGCTAAATTTCAGCACAAGCAACTAAACCCATATAATTTTAAGGAAAACTTACATAAGTGGAGACCTTTATATTAATATTTATCAAAATTAAATATACTTTTGTTTTATTACCATTTCTAACAAAAGGTAGCAATGAAAGATTGGAGAGAAAATTGAGCAAAATTTAACAAAAAAGTGGAGAAGAAATTGGGGTGAAAATCAATTCGCTATATATGGTTAAAAAATTTATGTTGCTATAAGTGACAAATATTTTCTAAATATGGGATAGTTAGGTTATATATCTCATGAGCATTGTATTATATTGTGTATACACAATGTATAAATGTTGTATAACGTGTATAAATACCAAATAACATATGATTTAGACAATTTATTTTGAGCAAGTACATAAATAGCTAAAGCAGAGATCAACTGTCTGATAGACATCTTAACTATGCTAATGACAATTTATCTTGTTTGTAACGTGGAGAGTCTCGGGAGAAAGGCTTTCTAAATCAATCTTTGTGTTACAAATTTAAGTGGTTTATTTAGAGTCTGTTTTGTCAAGTTTTTAAAGCTTAGCTTACTTTGAAAATTGACTTTCAGAGAAATAATTTAATTTGTATTTGACCAATCAGTTTGAAAAATAATTTTGAGCAACAATTTATATTTGTTCAAGCTTTTTAAAAGTACATAAAAAATGCTATTCAAAAAAGTGTTATGAAAAAATATTTTTTTTAGCTTCGAAAGAATAACTACTTTTATTACTCTCCAGAAACACTTATTCTCTCCCAAAATTTTAGCCAAACAATTCACTTTTTTTTAAAAATAAATACTTTTAACCTCTTAAAAACTTAGCCAAACAAGTACTAGGATTAACCATATTCATATTCAAGCTTAAGTTTAGATCTAATGTGATATTAAAGTGTATTCAATTAAGATCCAGCTCGACACTCATCCACTCCACGTGCATCATTTCCTATTAATTTTAATTATGGGCCTAATAACAACACAAATGAAGTATTATAAACCGATCAATTCCAATAAATCAAATAAAAACCTTAATTAAATCCTATTACACATGAGAGAGTGCGGATAAAAAATTTATGAGTTTTTAAGTTTACCTCAAATTAAACATAATAATAATTGAGTTCATAATCAAATATATATATATACTCTCTTTATTTAGAAAAATAATCTAGTTTGATTTGACACGAAACTTAAGAAAATAAATAAGAATTTACAATTTTGTAATCCTAAATTAAAATTGTATAAAATGTACTAAAAATGTCACTTAATCTTGTGGGCATAAAAACCGTTTACGAGCCTCTCCATCCGCCCTTGCACGTATGGAGTGTAGTGCTATTTGCAGTAATATATGGTGGGAAGACAATAAGAACTTCAACCTTTCTCTGTTGTAGTTGGAATATTGATTGAACACAAACATAAAAACCCTGTCCAGTTTAATTTGCTAACAGTGTGAATTGTGAAAAAAATAATAGACTTTAATTATGAAAATAGAATGTTGGGGCTTTTTTCTTATACTATTCTTATTGTAAGCACTTTGCGCGTGATTCGTTTGATAATAAATATTACATAGAAAAATTAAATTTAACTAAAGATAAATAATTCACTAATTTTGATAAATTATTTATTTATAAACGTTTTATAAATTAGAAAATTTTTCATTAACGACTGTAGGGTATTTTCTTGATTCAAATAAGGAAGAAGTAGAAGTTTATTAACTAAAGAAGATTTAAGAATATTTTCATGACTAAAATTTTTTAATGAAAAAAAAAAATTTAAATAACATTTGTGAAGGTATTAACACTTTTAATATAATATAGAAATACATATATATATAAAAAAAAAAAAAAAGGAGGAGGACGAATAATACTGATGCCTGCTTTATTAGGACGAGATTTCACTCAATTCCTTTTACACGTGGTTTTAGATGAAGAAGCATTGTTTAATTTTTATCCGGTGAATAATTCTCTTAACGATGAAAAAGAAAGAAAGTATTCGAGCTCACAAAATATTTGAGATGGTAAATTATTTTTTCCTAAAATAAAATAGATATACTCTTTAAAAGAAATAGCAATATCTTTCACTTCAGAAACTCAAAAGTCAGTAATGAAATCACATAAAGACTTTACTATATTTGTAAGAAAATGTATATAGAATAATGATAAAATTTGATGCTAGAAAGTGGAGTAATCCTTTCTATTTATAGCCGACAAAATGAGATTAATAGGTGCAAACTCATCTATTCAGAACAATCATGTTCTCATCAATTTTAAATTAATTTCACAAGATTAATTAATTAATTAATAATTCATAATTTAATTTAATTAATAAATAATATGTGAATTAATTAATCAATAATTTCAGGATTTTTTTTTATCAAAGTCAAAGCCGACCAACGACAATGCGCGCAAGGGACATCCTCTATTTAACTCTTGAAAAGCTAAAATGAAGTGTTTCCTAATATATGACAAATTTTTTTCTATACAACCAATGAGAGACATGACTTTTCATTTTTACTTCACTTGTAACGATCTGTCTCCGTCGTTATGGATAGGTCAATAGGAAAAGAATTTTAGGCCAGAAAGCTCTTGAATAGTAAGTTAGAGATTTTGAGCGTAGGCCAGACATGAACAAAATCTGAATCAGGTGAGGTCTGGGGTAATCCGATAGTGGATTGAGGTCTCGAATATGAATTTGATCTTTTGAATTGATAGCCAAGACAATAAGGAGCCTATATGGCTTTACAGAATCGATCTTGCGGAAAGGTTAATTTTAGAACATCATGGTTTGAGGGTGAGTTGTGAAATAGAAGTTTGGGATGCAAATTTCGAATTTTTGACTTTGTGCAATCCATTATGGTGGGATTAATGATGATGCGGCCATCCGACTTTAAATAAAAAAAGTCCCAAAATTATTTTTATTTCTCCCACTTTATTCTTGGGAGACCGGGAAGGACCCAAGACTATTTTCACTTGTTTCGTCGATAAAGATAAATGAATCGTTCCTCTAACTTGTAATTTGATTCCAGACGTTAGAATCTAGGAGAATTTTGGTAGGAGAAGATCTTTGGCTTGAAAATTAACGGTGGGAAAACCCCTAGTTGGGGAGATAATCAAGAGAATGGCCAAGGATTAAGATTTTGGTAGAATTCAGGCATTTTGGGTCGTCATTGTTTATTGATTTTTTGTAATTCTTGTTGTTTTAGACCAAGAACGATCCAAGACATTGGAAAAAAGGAAAGCTCTAGTTCTTTATAGATTCTCAAGGCTTGTTTCGAGGTAAGTGATGATTTTTAATTTCCATTCATGTTATATGTGCTTGTTAACTATATTGATAGTATTACCTGCTTGTTTTATAAATGACTATATGAAGTAATGAACCTATTATTTGAATTGACAAGTTTGTAGAAGATTCATTATGATTGTGATTGTGATTGTGATTGTGAATCGAATATCATATTCCGACATATTATTGGATGGAGTATCACTTTCCGACATATTGACAGTTTGAATATGGGTTCCATGAGAGGACTATCATTGTTTATTGCATTTGATGTTGATATGGTGATTCTTAATATTAAGCATGAACTGGTCACTTGATGTCTTTCTGTTTTATATGTGGTTTACTATATTGTGGTTATTTATATTTCACTTATTAGAATAGCTACATGACCCTACCAGTATATTGTTGTTGTGTGTACTGATGTTGTACTTACTCCTTTTTTGTTGAGTATACGACATCTTTAGGTAATTGTTGAAAAATCTCAGCTAGTTGCTGACATACCTCAGTTAGGAGATTATTAGTCTTTCGTGAATTCAAGGATAAACCAACTTTATTTAGATTATTTGTTTGAGTTTTTGGAAACTTAATGTTTGACCTACTAATTTAACTTGTTTGTACTTCTTAAATGATTATTTTGTTTTAGTTGCTTAGTTGAATTGTAGTTATGGTTCTCCTACGAGAGGATTAGCGTGGATATCACTCACGGCTGGTCAGGGTCGTGACACACTTGGTTCCCAACATTTTTTAATTTTCATTTTTCAATTCGTACCTTAAATCCAACAAATATGAACCGTAAATTTAGACTAAATACCTAGATAACCTCTTAATTTTGACATAATTTATAAATTAGACGGTTTAACTTGTAACGTCAATTTTGATTATTTGACGTTATAGCGTCAAACACTGCCATAAGGTCATAAAAAAAATTTATCGTACCTGGTCTAACAGATAGAAGTGTTCATGATACACTCTTGCCAAGTTAAGAACTTAAGACGTTCATATGGTCACTTGCTAAGTTCAAGTATTCAACTTACAAATCGTGCAAAGTTTAAAAGATTATCAAAGTATTTAGCCACTAATTTATATCATTGATAAAAGGTTCATTCAAAAAAAAAAATATATTTTTCTTCTTTAATTTAGTTGAGGTTGTGCATTTAAGTCCAAATATTATGATGACATTATTTCACTCATTCATCAAAATATTTACTTAAAATAAATATGGAGTGTTCATTCTATCTACTGTGATTGCGTGTAGCATGATTGTCCTGTTTTCCCTAGTAGACATATAGTAATTAATAACCTACAAGATTACAATGATCATGTATTGGACTTGGGTTCACAAAACACAAACTAGTACGAGCAGCATATGTATATAATTTAGACATAAATTTGTAAAGTTATCAAAGAAAGTAACATTTGCAAAGCTTACCCTATCCTTCTTTATATATAGCTCACTTTATTTCTTTTATCACTTTTGCAAATACAAATTTTCTTTAATTGCTTTTGACAGCCTTTTACTAAAGGAAATATAGAAAGAAGAATGGAATAATTAAGGACGTTTGAAAGAAGCAAGTCAAACCTTTCCTCTCTGACTGAGTCCTTCAAAAGGATAGAAAGTGAGCTCATCATACTAACACTGAAAAGAAAAGGCCATAGTTACTGGCAAAACAAGGACATTACTAGCGTTTTTACAGAGTCTTTTCTTTTTGTATGTGTTATGCTTTTCTTTTTGGAAGTTTCTTGTCACCATCCTCAACCTTCTTCGTCCAATTGCTTTTCAACGGAATGCTATTCATCTTTTCCTGTCCTTTCTCTTTGTTTCTTGCTGCTGTACCTACCTGAGTTTTCAGCTTTGCAAAGGTGAAAAAGACCTTTACTTTTTCTCTTTTCCTCATAGCATCCGTTTTGGAGTAAAAACTTACTTATATCTTCTTAATTACTTGACTTAACTAAAATTCAAAAGTTAGATCACGAGAAGAGAGTTGTCCAAAATTATTTGTTGAACCCATTGATGTGGAACACCAACACTCATCAACCACCGCATAAACATGACTAGAAATCTAGAACATGGTAATTGAACCCACCTGTGTGGAACACCAACATCCACCGTTCGGCTAGGATTGGACATTTGTCTCGTGGAAGACAATGAATTGAGTGAGGCCTAACTAAAGAAATGAACATTGGGTCTAACTAAATTTCAAGAGGTAACATATGAGAGGAGGACCATCCAAAGGCACCAAACACCAACATGGTCTTCCAAATTTCAGTGCATTATTTAGTTGCATCTTGTTTTAAAAAATTGATCAACATGTGAATTCCATTTTGGTTTTTGACGTGTATTTTGATTTGAATTAATACTAATTCGGATTGAAATCTTTTTATTTTAGGAGTAAGTATAGGCTTCTCCATCCGTCTAAAACGTCTAATTAAAAACGAAAAAGAAATTTACCACTGCGCAGTAACATTTGGTGGTATCGAGCATTATCACACGTCCATGACACAACGTCCACTGTATATAAAGCGATGAAAAACATAGAAGCTCACATAGCACTTGGCTCTCACAATATTTAGCATAAGCCCCCCTCCCCCTTGCATTTCCACCTTGCTTTTCTTGGCTTCTGCATTCAAACACATAGTTTGTGACCATACAATCCTTCATTTTTTCTGATAACATGAAAACTTTTAAGTTGCTCAAATGCTGGCCTAATGCCGACCCTAATACGTCCACCGTTGTTGATACTGATACTGTCCCTTATTTTGATTCTATTAAGAATCTCATCTACGGAGTGGATTGCGTGACTAATGAAGAAATCCTTTACGATGAGGATTCCTTCTTCGACTTGGTGTTCACAGACCCTGATGGAAGCCCTAAAATAGCCTGTAACTCCAAATCCGTGAAGCAGGGGAAAAGCGGTGGATTTGATTCGCACTCCAAATCTCATTCTCCGGTCACCGTGCTCGGGTCGGGTATCAAGTTTCGGGTCTTCTTTTTTGGATTCAGGAAATCAAATTCGGATTCTACTGTAAATTCAAAGCATCAAAGCCAGAGAAGTTTTCCCAGAGGCAACAGCTTAAGAAGCAAACTGGAGAAAGAGAGAGAGGAAGAATTTTCAGTTGACGACTCATCGTCGTCGTCTAAGCAATTTGCAAGAGCTGCTGAGCTTGCCAAGTTTCTGAAAATGGTGAAGCGTAGAAACTCCAAAATGTGCACAGACAAAATTAGACTATCGAGAAAGCAATTGGAAGAAAAACAGGGGAACCGAGTTGCTGCATTAGGAGCGGTATGTAAGCACGTAATGAAGAGCCGATCGGCGGCGGCTTCATCCTTGGTCGGAGTTTCATCGTCGCTGCCGGCAATGAATCGCAGAGATGATTCACTACTGGAGCAAAATGACGGAATCCAAGGTGCTATTCTTCACTGCAAGAGATCGTATAGCACTGCATCAAAAGGTACCTTGGCATTGCATCAACGAAGCGGCACCTTTTAATTCTTTAATTATTGTTAATTACGTCTTTGATCTGCAGAGTTATTACCAAGAGCGTCTTCCTATGAAGAAGAGAGCAGATGGAGCATTTGAATAATATTGGAGGCTTGTCCTATTCCTCTTGGTACACTGTAAACTAAAAAACGAGGAATAGTAGGAGTTTTAGTTAACAGACAAAATTTAGAAAACTGAGTTTGCTTGTGTACAGTGACTATACATCTTCAAATTTGCCTGTTAATTCTCTCAACAACCTTTCTTGCCTAGTCTATCTATTGAATTTGGTCCTTCTGGTTTGCTTTGCATTTCTGAGTAAGCTATAGAGCAAACAGAGTTGTGGAGTCATAATAATAATTTAATGTTGTAATATGAATCTTCAATTGTTTGGAATTTGTTATTTTTTATATTTATTTAATTAATATCTACTTGGAAACAGTTTTTGGCATAAATACAAAGTAAGATTGCATACAATAAACTCTTATGGTCGTGCCTTTCTCCCTCTGTGCATAGCGGGAGATTTAGTATATCAGATTTATCTTTTTTTTATTTAATTAATACATAGTTAGAATTTGTTTGTTAATATAAAAAACAAAGATCTTGGCAATAAAATTCGAAAAATTTGAGTTAATGAGTAAATTCTTTTCCTTAAAAAATACAAGTATAAATATAACCTTTCTCATTTAATCTCAATAATAAAAAATATTTAAAAAGGGGAAATCATACACTAATCATTATCTGTCAATTGTTATTTAATTTAATATTTTATCTTTATTTTTGTTATGTTTCTCTTTTTTATTCTTCTTTCTACAATTTCATCCCTTAATTTGCTCTTTGCCGTTAACCCCATTTCATCTCTTAATTTGCTCCTTGCCGTTAACCCCATCTCCTTTGATCTAACAGTCTAAGTCGCCAATCAATCTCCAATAAAATCATTATTTCATTTTGTTTTACCTCTTAATAAACTCCCACCCTTTATTATCGTAGTAAATTACCACTAAATCCTCTATTATCATAGTAAATTATTGTTAAATTCAAATTTGAAAAATAAAAATGGTATGGAAACTCCATTGAAATGGGGGTCTATAATTTCAAGAAAACTTTTGTGTTTTCTCAACCGCACTTCTTAATTGAAAATGGATAGATACTAACGGTCATGATCCAATCAGAATCTCGAAAGATTTCAAGTTATCTTAGCATATAATACATAAAACATATATAAGGTAACTAAAGCAAATATGTTAAAATTATGAAAAGAATTTGTAGAGAAATATAGTAGAAGAAAAATATAATCGCGGAGACCTTCTGTCAGCCCAAGATCGTTAACTAAGATCGGAAGATTCCTCTAAAGAAGAGGAAGCTAGAAAGGAGAAGGAAGATTTTGAAAATGAGAATTTTATTATGGAAGAAGACTCTTTGATTTGCGATTATTAGTTTTGATTTTTTGGGTTGAGTATAAATGAGTATGACCATCCCTATTTATACTTGTAGGGATGCTTCTAGAAATAATTCTAAATACACCTACAAGAAATATCTAGATATTATCTTTTAAATATCTAAAAAAAAATCTAGATTATTCTAAAATTTACCACAATTCACTAAAATATCTATAAAAAAATTCTAGTAACTTTATCTTCTACTCTAGAATATCTAGATATTTTTACCAAGATATTTATCCCAAATACTACACTAGATTATTCTAGAAACTAATTTATGATATTTCAAAAAATCATCTTTAATTTTTACATTCTCCCTTAAAGTAATTTTTTGAAAACTACCTGAAGCTTATTGTGAAAGAACTCAATCAAAGGTTTTGAACGTTCCTTAGCGATGATCTCAACAATTTTCTTTGGACTCCTTTTAATTCTTCTAGTGATGAATATTTTTGGTAATCGGTTGTACCTGCAAAGAAACAAGAATACATGTTGATAAAATCTTTATCCCTGTAACATGTTGGATTGATGATACTTTTGTGTAGCCTTTTTTTGAATCATATGAATTATCTCCTTGTTGAGTTTTGGAGCTTCCCTTTTCTCTTAACTTCTCGACAATTATATTATCCAAGGAAATACCATTAATTTCTTGTAAAGTCTCGGCACAAGCATAAGGTCCACTCCCATATTCTTTTTTCAGCTCTTTCATAGATTTTTTTGCAATATCAAAGCTTTTGAAAATTATGTTATTTATCTCTTTATTTGTACTTAAGACTTCAATATCAGCTTCTTCATTCGTCTGATCTCTACTTTCTCTATCTTCTTTTAGAATTTTCTCTGAGCCATTGATTGACTTTGATATTGCAGATGATTGACTAGAGACTTTCGGTTTTAATATGTCTCTCTCATTGCTTTCTCTAGAATACTTGTTATTAGCATATATAATTTCAAACACTATTTGTTCAGGATTTACTTCTTTTATTTCTTTGATAAAAACTATTATATCACCAGTCTGAACATCTTCAAAAGTTTCTTGTTGCATTTTAATGACATCAATGTCTTGCTTGTCCACATGATCAACTGTATTATATTTTGAATTCTTGATTCTGTCTCTTTCAAAATTAATGAAAGTCGTGACATCTATTACTCGAGCCTCAACTATTAAAACTCTTCCTGAGTCGTCTTCTTCTTCTTTAGTAGATTTCTCAAGTTGAGTTATATTGCTCTCCTTAGCTCGGTAATATCTTTTTATTTGTCATACTGATAACACCTTAGGGGCTTCTTACCATAATAGTTCGAAGACTCTTCCTTCTTTCCATGTGAACTTGAACCATCTGAGGATCGGTCATACGACATGTCTCTTTCTTTTTTCTTAAAGTTCCTCTTGTTGGTTACAAGAACATTTTCTTTCCTATCTTTGATAAATACACCAGTCAACTGTTTAGCTAGTAACTCCAGTGACGATAATAAATTCTCAAATTTCTCTAAGGATGGTTGTTGAGTCCATTCTTGAATTGACATCACAAATGAAATATATTCAGACTTCAAATCACGAATGATAATTCTTCTCATTCGTGCTTCAAAGATAATTTTTCCCGAATTCAACAAAGATATCTCAGAACATAAGTTCTTAATCATCAAAAAATACTTGACGATAGAGAAATTACCTTAAATGGTGTTAGCCAATTCATTCTTCGATATATGTAGTCGAGCTTCACTCTTTTTATTGAACAATTGACCAAGAGTCTTTCATATTTCATGAGATGATTTACACCTTATAATATGATCAAATAAACTGGAGGATATTGTCCTCTTCAGGATAAACTCTACCTTCTCATTAATTTGCTTCCACTTCTTGTATGTACAACTACTTTTCAGTCCGCCATCAGGAGGATTTGTGTCATTTTCATTCACAACTTCCTATAAATTATCACCCACAAGGTATAATTTCATACATGTCTTCCATACTTTGTAATTGGACTGGTTCAATAACTCCATCTCAGTCCATTAACGTGATCGCTTAAATCCATTTGGATAAACTAGTAGAATCAACCACCAACCTGATCTTGAAGTAAATCCACAAGCCAATATATGAATATGGCTCTGATACCATGAAGAAAGATACAACATAAGAAAAGTATAATCACGGAGACCTTCTACTAGCCCAAAATCGTTAAGTAAGATCGGAAGATTCAACTAAAGAAAGGGAAGCTAAAAAGGAGAAAGAAGATTTTGGATATGAGAACTTTATTATGGAAGAAGACTCTTTGATTTAGGGTTGTTGGTTTTGATATTTTGGGTTGAGTACAAATGAATATAGTCATCCCTATTTGTACTTGTGTAGGAATGCTTTTAGAAATAATTCTAAATACATCTACAAGAAATATTTAGATATTACTTCTAAATATCTAACAAAAATCTAGACTATTCTATAATTTACCACAAATATCTTCTCTAAAATACCTATAAAAAAATTCTAGTAACTTTATCTTCTCTAGAGAGTATCTAGATATTTCTACAAGATATTTATCCCAAATATTACACTAGATTATTCTATAAACTAATCTATGATATCTCAAAAAATCACCTTTAATTTTCACAGAATCAAAATCTCAACTTGAAAACAAGAAGAAGCAACTTTAGTTCAAAGTAAAAAAGACAACATAGGCTCTAATATATCCAACATATCTCTACTAGTCTTAGACGGGGGCATTAAAGGGGGACTAGTCTCAAAGTAACAACATAGATTAAAAGATAGCAAACAATATGATAGGCTCGCCCTGGAAACATGAGGATTCACCAATCAATCTTGAAGTACAACTCCAAGCTAACCACGAGTAGAATGAGAAGGAACACCCGATCCTATATTAACACAACGTAGGCATGAAAAGTATGCATTAATACTTTAAATGTACTAAGTATGTGAGCAATATGCTATGCATCAGTAAACATGAGATAATATGGTAAATGAGTCATGAGATGCAAGATCAGTATTTAAATAAAGCATAAGAAGTAAACACAATAAAAACGTATGGCTAATGCATCACATCATAGTGAAATTAAAGCTTGAAAGTAAACTTAATCATTTTGTGGAATATCAACCATAATTGGTAATAAGACCATGTGAGCTATAAAATTGAATTCGATGTAACTCTCACTTCAAGAAGAGAGAGACTACTTTGCCAAGTAGACTCTATGAGTACCTTTAACATCATGAGGTATATGTGGATTCACTAACTAAGTCAATAAGACAATCTATGGGGGCACATAATTTTGGGCTAGAAGTTGTTGCTATGATTTCCTTAGAAAGTAAACCTTTATCTCACAGACCGTACTCCTCCTTAAACATTCTCGGTGCTAAAGTCAAATCTTTAAAGAATAGCAAATCATAAATCAATGAAACATAACATAAGCTCGAAACCATTTAGTCATTATCAAAAATAAAGTAGCTCATTAATATGAGAATTGCCCTTATCACATCTTGAATCCATGATTAGGTCGGAAAATCCTTTCGCCATCTTTCATTCATTTTTTGAGGGACTTCCATAAATCATAATTGAACGATTTCATAAAACTTAGTTGAAGCCCTTATACATCCATGATCATAGGTCATAGTAAGACTATGATAACTTGTATGATTCATCTCAAATCAACTTTAAAATATTTAATTCAATAAAATCATGCATAATCACGATTGTAGAGAATTAGATTCATGAACCCTAGATAACATTGTAGAGAATTTACTTGTAAATCATCAAAATCATGTGAATTACATCAATTCATGTATAAATAAATCAATAATCATAATATAAAATGTAATTCATGCAATTGAATGAAAATCCTTAAAATCCATAAATTTCATACTTAGAATTTGATTGAAAGAATTGAGTATTATTTGGGCTTCATGGATGAAAGGGACCCATGGATGAATGTCCCCATACCTTGAATGAATTCCTTGTATATAGAAAATCTGAAAATTGATGAAAAAATTAAAAGAATTGATTGATTTTCAATGGAGCCTTTGGGAACTTTCTACTACGAGAATTTTCAAATCTGGGAATGGAAATATTAAGAAAGAGAAAAATTAGTAGATGAGAACCCTTAAATCTCACTCAAAATATCCAAAACAACATAGCATAGGAGTTAGGAGGGTAGAAAAATTCTATAATAACCTCATTGAAAGAAACTGTATCGGACAAATTTCACCTCCCCGATCCACGACATGGACCTTATCCCCAATATCATTTTTAAAAAATTTCAATACTTCTTCGCGATACGGATAAGACACTGACTCCTCTATCTCAAAATCATTTTTTAAGTTTTCTACGATCAAAATTCCTGTCCCCAACCTGGTTCTTCTCTTTGCATTTTTGCAGATTTTTTCCTTGGTTCCAATTAATCTACGTTAGAATAGTATGGGGAGGGGGGGGGAATGATTGAAAAGGTAAATTAAAACAAATAAAATAAAATAAAAAGTTTAATGAAACAAATGCTGAAAAAACATAAAATAAATTATCTTTTTGCTTCTTTCATGTTTATTGAAGAGTAAAATATATTTTCTATGCCATATAGATTATGGACTCATAAGTAGGGATGACAATGGGGCGGGTGCGGGGCGGGTAGAGCTTAACCCACAATTTTTTTATATCGCCGCACCCCGTATGGTGACTTTTTTCATTTTCAATCCGCCCCACATAGACCTGCCCCGCTTAAATTTTTAAGTTCTTTTATTTTTTAATTGAATTTAATATGAAAAATTAGA
>JBCEWC010004722.1:0-26580 GCA_038996855.1 Solanum aculeatissimum
TCTTTTAGAGTTTATAAATGTTTATAATGAATGAATCTTGTATAAATAAATATTTTAATAATGAATCCTTTTGGGATGATTAAATGAGTAATGGTGATTCAATAATATATATTAGATGGTGTATCATGTTTTAACATACACGAGAATATAAAATTAAGCATATATAGATCTTTTAGAGTTTATAAATATTTATAATGAATGAATCTTGTACAAATATACATTTTAATAATGAATCCCTTTGGATGATTCAATGAGTAAAGATGATTCAATGATTCACATTAGACACATTTATTATAAACTGATGAATCTAATAGTACTGACCACATTTTTCTTCACAGACGATTCAGTTGATCTATTAATGTAGTTAAAATTCAAACTCTTCTATCAAATATTAATCCCGTATCATGTAATTAGATACACTCAAATAAGAAATTTTCTTTATAACTGTAACACTGTCAGAGTTCTTCTTCCGCTTTTTTGAGACTTTTAGAACTGGGAGAATTAAACTTGTAGCTTCATCCTTGTTCAATTTGACTTCTCCCTTTTTCTTCATGGCTAGAAGATTGTGGATATGTTTGGATCTATTTTGATGAAAAAATTTATCATCAGATCTATTAACACCATCTCGAATAGTTTCTTCTTGCTCTAATTGAGTGAGCCCAGTACTAAGAGATGAAAGATTATTCATATGCATCAATATATGAATGGAAAAAAAAAATTAAAAAATGCCAATGATTTTCTTTGATGAAAAAGAATGGGTATAAAGTTGGAATGAGGAAGTTGAAGTTAACCTATCATTTTTTGAATTTTGAAATTGAAGAATAGAGGGAGATAAAACCAGTTGAAATTGGAGAGAAATTGAAAGTAACTAATTCAAGTTGGGCTTGATAAGTGTATCAGACAAGTATAGAGAGAAATAGGAAAAGAGGGATTTTGGAAATTTTTAGAATTAGTAGGGAATATTTGAGAATAAGTTAAAATAAGGTGTTACTTTGGTAAAAATTCCTTCTTTTAAATCTTTTTTTTTTTACAATTTTTTTGATATTTTTTGACTATTGTTTTGGTACTTTTTTTTTGACTTTTTGACTATTATTTAGAAAGGTTTTTTTAATTGTTTTTTCTATCAAATCTATTTTAGTTGAAAAAAGATTCTCCATAATTTTTTTTAATTATAATACGATATCTTTCTGGATCAAGCCTATTTTAGTTGGAATATAATTCTTTATGGAGGAATTTAATCATAATAAGGAAACCTTCTTCATTTAATTTTTATTATGTTAATTAAATTTAACATTATTAAAATAATAATAATAAAAAAGATGATGAAAAGACGATTTTATCTAAAGCGGAGTCTTTTAATGAAGGGCAAAAAGTTCAAATAACATTTCTAAGGGCCTTCACACTTTTAATATAGTATAGATAGATTTCGCCCATCATGTTCTTTTATTAATTCTTATAATAATATGTATAGTGAAATTGCACATAAATATATATGACTTAAAAAAAAAGAAAAATTCAAAATTTTGTGTATCTTAATGAAAGGTCTAGTTTACGGTGAGCTAGTGGGATTCAAGTATAAACTGGAATTTTCCTTGATCCAGACTTATTACTGCTATCAATTCACTATTAGTGCCCTGAGTGGCAGAGGTTGTCCCGAAGTGATTCACCCTGATGCTTGTAATCAAATGACCTGCAAACTGAAAGCATTTTTTCGTTAGTGTGTTAAGATTGCAAGAACCTACTCCTAACTAAACGAAGACTAATTCTAGGAGCCATCATCGTACTAGTCCAGGAGGTCAATACTATCGAGAGTCCCATAGACGTTGCTAAATCAAACTACGTGCTTGAACTTGATATAGGTTGCTAAATTTGTAAATACTCAGAAACTTCGGCTATATCTCAAATAAAGGTCCTCAAATCGACCATGTTTGGCCCAACTCGGCCCATTTCATTTGCCATCAAACTTCAAAACTGTGATTAAAGATTAGCCATTAGATTTAGATTAATATAAGAAGAATTTAGAAGCAGTGGTCCTCACTCCCCAATTATCATATTATCTAAATATAAATTGGATGAAATAAAATAATTAATATATTTATAAAAATTTAAGATATCTAGAAGCATCCTGACCCTTCGTCACGCTAAAGCTCATTCTAAAACCTTGGAACACTCTAGAACCTAAACCCTTTCTTTTCACACCATTTAAGCCTCCTTTATCTCCATCTCCAACAACGCCGTTATTTGATTTTCAATTAGCTCGATTCTATCCATCATCAGTCTTCTTTGTGTGAGTGCATATTGTGTTTGACGGAAAAATGGACGAGGATTTTGATATTCCACCAGCAGAGGGAATGGACGAGTACATGGATCTGCCGGAAGACAATCCGATCATGAAAGTCGGCGAGGAGAAGGAAATCGGAAGTCAGGGATTGAAGAAGAAGCTTGTTAAGGAAGGTGAAGGTTGGGATACTCCTGAGCCTGGTGATGAAGTCGAAGGTAATTAGTTTGCATATTGGTATAATTTACACTGCCAATAAATCTGAGATTTGTTTACGTTAATCTGTTTTTTGTGCTTATAATATTGTTTTGATTAATAAATTGCAATTATATTATCTGCTGTTAATGAGTATTTTCCTCCGCTAGGCTCGTTTGATTAGTTCTGTGCTCATTGCTATGGTTTCTGGATCCAATTGTTTTATCTTCTTCGCGGTGAACTTGAATTTGTTAATATTATTGTGTTATGTTAGCTCACGTTGGTTTTTGCATTATCAGTTCATTACACTGGAACTCTGATTGATGGAACCAAGTTTGATTCCAGTCGCGATAGGCTGAGCCCCTTCAAGTTCACTCTCGGTCAAGGTTAGTGAATGTTCCTGAACTTTTTCTATTTGCTGGTTAATGGTTATTGAATAAGGTTCAGTGATTTGATAAAACAAATAAAATTTACTCACCAGAAGTGCCTTTTTTTGATGTTGCTTTGCTGATCTGCGTCAATAGACTTTAAAACTGGTCTCTTTTGAGTATTTCATGTTCTCCCTCCGTCCCACTTTAATTTTCATAATTTTTATTCTTAGAGTCAAACTATATAGACTTTGACTAATCGTATTGACATGAGAAAAGTTATAATCAATAATACTTATTTTATAGTTTTTGAATATTTAAATTTTTACTTTAAAATATCTAATTAGTTTAACTACTTTTAACTTTAAAAATGAGTTAACTTGACTTTCGAAAAGCGTAACATGTCACTTAAAATGGGACAAAGAGAGTATTATGAAGTTTGATTGCTCCAATAGGACCAGTATGGATAACATGAAATTGGGGAGTCTGTTTCTTCTATAGGCTTAGTAAATATGTGATGCCTTGTAATGATTGTCTTTGAGTAATGATCTTTTTCATTCCAAATTAGATCTCATCCTCAATCCTAGAGATTAATGGTTGAGCTGACAATGCTTGTCAAAGTTTGCAAATGAGAGTTGATCTGTTTGAAAATAAATTATGTGAGAAATCATATTAAAGCCCAGAAATACAGAATTTTTCATCACAAGGAAGTCTCTGATATATCTGTGTAATTAGCATTTGCACTAGATGAATTAGATTTTACTTCAAGCTAAACAGGTATGCTGATGCTTTTTATTTCCTAATAGGACAAGTAATTAAAGGATGGGATCAAGGTATAAAGACAATGAAGAAAGGTGAAAATGCTATTTTCACCATTCCTCCGGAGCTGGCTTATGGAGAGAGTGGTTCTCCTCCAACTATCCCTCCGAATGCCACTCTACAATTTGACGTTGAGTTGTTATCATGGGTGAGTGTAAAAGACATTTGCAAGGATGGTGGAATTTTCAAAAAGATCCTCACAGAGGGGGACAAATGGGAAAACCCGAAAGACCTTGACGAAGTACTAGGTATTTATATTCATTTTTCAAACCATAAAGGACTATACAATAGCTGTTTGCAACTTAATTAAACATCTTCTTTTGCTTTCTGTAATTTAGTCAAGTATGAAGCTCAGCTCGAAGATGGTACAGTGGTGGGAAAATCAGTTGGAGTGGAGTTCACCGTTCAAGATGGTAAACCTTTGGCTTCATATGCCCAACAATGTTTTATTAGGTAAAATAATGCAGTTTTGTTCTGACATCCTTAATGGAACAGGTCATTTCTGTCCTGCTCTTGCTAAGGCTGTGAAAACTATGAAGAAAGGTGAAAAGGTCCAATTGACAGTGAAACCACAATGTAAGTGATGCTAGCTTACAAGTGACCGTGTTGTCATCTGTCAATATGATGGCTGTTGTTACTTGTTAACATGTCTGATTTGTTTTCTGCAGATGGCTTTGGAGAGAAAGGAAAACCAGCCTCCAGTGATGGAGGAGCAGTTCCACCTAATGCCACATTACAAATCAACTTGGAGTTGGTCTCGTGGAAAACTGTATCAAATGTTACCGATGACAAGAAAGTAGTGAAGAAAATCTTGAAAGAAGGGGAAGGATATGAGAAACCCAATGAGGGAGCTGTTGTTAAATGTATGTTTGTCAGAGGAAAAACTCATTATTTTGTGCTCGTAGTAACATGAATACAGTTATATCTGAGGGTTATTTCATTTTTCATATTGCAGTAAAACTGGTCGGCAAGCTGCTAGATGGCACAGTCTTCACAAAGAAGGGCCATGACGGGGAAAATGAAGACAGTCTTTTTGAGTTTAAGACAGATGAGGGTATGGCTTCAAATACATTGTTATAACTAGAACAATCTTATGTTGTGATTTTCACTTGTCTATTATCTTTTAACTAGTATTGATTGAGCTCTAATTTACCCTGAACAGAACAAGTAATAGATGGGCTGGATAGAGCTGTCATGACAATGAAGAAGGGTGAAATTGCGCTGCTTACAATTGCTCCTGAATATGCCTTTGGTACATCTGAGTCAAAGCAAGATTTAGCTGTTGTTCCCCCTAATTCAACTGTGCATTATGAGGTTGAGCTTGTTTCTTTTGTCAAGGTATGTGATGCTAGCTGTAGTCGTCCCCCCTAATTCAACTGGGGATTATGAGGTTGAGCTTGTTTCTTTTTATTTTCTAACCTTAGCTATATGGCACTGTTCTTTGGATATATACTTAAATCATATTCTCTTGTCGATGGCCCGTAGGACAAGGAATCATGGGATATGAATACGCCAGAGAAAATTGAGGCTGCTGGCAAAAAGAAAGAAGAAGGGAATGCATTATTCAAGGCTGGTAAATATGCAAAGGCATCTAAGAGATATGAGAAGGTAGATATTTAGCTTTTTCATTGCTTTAGAACTAGATTAGTAGGGCTTTCGTCTGTCGTGAACGGGAAATTATTGAGGTGTGCCAGGATTACCTTACTGTACATTTTAACAAATGCAGGCTGCTAAATTCATTGAGTATGATACTTCCTTCAGCGATGAGGAAAAGAAACAGTCTAAAGCATTGAAGATCACCTGCAGCTTAAATGATGCAGCTTGCAAATTGAAATTGAAAGATTACAAGCAGGCCGAGAAACTGTGTACCAAGGTTTGGAACTCGAAACCTAGGAATCAACCCCCTTAATAAATACTCATCTTTTTTACCTTCTTCTCAAGGATTGTTTGTGTGAGCTTTAGGTGTTGGAACTGGATAGTACAAATGTCAAAGCTCTTTACCGCAGAGCTCAAGCATATATAAACATGGCTGATGTTGATCTGGCAGAATTTGACATTAAGAAAGCCCTTGAGATTGATCCCGACAACAGGTATACAACCAAGTGTATTTTATTATATACTATACTATATACAGACTCTCATATTTGTCAGTCACGGTGCTGAAGCTTGTTCCCTTATGATGTGATATCAGGGATGTGAAGCTCGAGTACAAAGCTCTAAAGGAGAAGGTCAAGGAAATTAACAAGAAGGATGCAAAGTTCTATGGAAACATGTTCGCAAAGTTGAATAAGCAGGATGCAGCAAACTCAGCTGTAAGTGTTGGACGTTGTAACCCCTAGATTTCTAGCTTTATCTCGTTTTCTGTTATTGACACACGGCATGGTTTTATGCAGAAATCTGCTCCCACAGAATCAGAACCGATGAGCATAGATAGCAAGGCATAACTTTTAACTCAGACATGACATAAAAGGGATCAGCATCACTTTCTTGACAGTTCCAATGAGATGTTATATCTGCTATGGAGTCGTTACAGTTGGTTCTTAGGAGAAAGTGTTTACTGAATAGCCTGACTGTAATTTCTGATTTTGCATTGGGTATTTCGGATATTAATAGGTCCTAATGTGTCGTGTGGCATCTTTGGTGTTCCATGATTTAGTTTATTGTGTGTTCTTTTCCTTAACTTGGTTTAAAAAATTAAACTTTTCCTTAAACTTTGAAAAATAATCATTCTTTCTTCTCGTGTCCTATGCAGAGTTAATTTATCCTTCCCATTTTTTTTGTTCCATCCATGTGACATCTTTTGATGTTATAATAGATGCGTAAGATATTTCTATTAACCTATGCATTTATATTTTCTTGTGAAATTAATTAATAATATATGTATTGGTAATGCAAATGACTGTTAAGAAATTAAGCGGCTGATTGGTAGAGTGCATTTGGGAAAATAATACATTTATTAATTCTTTGTATTAGTAATATTTTATTTGCTATTTAATGTAAACATTAGTTGTACACTTTATTGTGTATTACTAATATCGTGGATTTTTAGGTATTTGCAAAGTGTCATTATCATCTTTTTCATCATAATTGTAAAGGATATTTTTGTAAATAATTTTTTTAATAAAAATGCATGTTATTTTTAGTACATCAAAATGAGTAATGTATAATAACTAATTTCTACATAATTAATGCAAGCAATACAAGTATTACTAATACACTTTATTTGATATTATTCTTATACACTATCAAACAATTCTAATTGATGAATGATAGAGTCGTTAATATGAGTTAGGTTCATTGGGCTGACCTGAACTAACCCGTGATTTAGTAGTGCCGAGCTAAGATTTTTAGAGTCCATTTAAAAAATGAACTTTTTAGCCTAGTCTGAATAAGTCTGCTGAGATGTGGGTCTTCTGTAATATGAGTTGGGCAGGCCTGTGGATCGAATTAAAAATGAAAATAAAATAGAGTATTAAAATTAATAAGAGTTCAAACTCAAATTCATTTAAAAAATTTAAACATTAAAATCTAGATATAAAATATGTTTTTATAAATATATAATAGTAACACTAATCCCATGTAACTTGTTTTGTTGCTGTTTATTTTAATATTTTTAAATTATGATTTAATTTAAAAATCTATAAAAGTAATATACTTGTAAAAATGTGGGCCGATTCGGCAAGGTCCGCAACCCACGTACTGATGGATTACTTTTTAGCCCACAAACAAATTGAGTTAGCCCGACTTGATCCGTTAAACTCCAAAATCAGCCCGAATGAGATGGATCAACCTGCATTGACAACTCTAATCAATGATATAAACGACTTTCGTATTGAGTCGAGATCCATGATACCACTAGCCCAAGAATGAAAAGCCCAAAAATGATAGAACTTCAGCCCAGCCCAAATGTTTTAAGGACTGGGCAAATCCATTCAAAATGTTAGGGTTTTAGTTCAAAGCGGAAGATTGGTGCGAGGGAGTGCGGCTTAGCTTTCAGTAACCATGGGTATGAATCTGGACTTGCTACTTTCTTCTTCTCTATGCTAATTTCATGTCCAATTTGATGGAAAAAACTGACGGTTTTTATTAATTTTACTGATTTATTTATGGATGTAAAGGTATCTCACGAGACTCTATGCACAAAAGGCGTGCCACTGGTGGAAAGCAGAAAACATGGAGGAAGAAGCGAAAGTTAGTTCTACTGCCTTTTTTTTGTTTTAGCATGATTATCGGTCTCTATCTATATTACATTGATCTTCCGTTATCGTTAATTGTGCTCATATCGATCGGTTGTTTATGTCATGTTTATACACCGAAGATTTCTCAAAATACTGCATTTAAACGTATTGTATATGAACACACATTGTCTAACTAGTCTATGCATTGTACGAAAGAGTTGTCTTTCAGTCAAGTAACCGTTTTTCTCTGTTGTTAGGTTAGTGAGTAGGAGATAATTTTTTGGCTGATTATTCGTTTAAGATTGATATTATAATGTCAGCAAATTGGATATTGTTTCGATGAGTTTTTGTAGCAAGTGATATGGAGTGAATGTTGGCATAGTAGTAAAGAGAAATGACTTCCGTGCGAGGAAGTCATTTATCATTATCATGGAAAATGTACAAAACACCTGAAAATGACTTGCTTTCCGGGAATAGCAGATTCCTTGCTATTCTTATTGTTGTTTCAAATGAAGTAGTAACTGTAGTAGAATTGCAGTAACAATTGCACTCTCCCTCGGAAAAAGTGATTCAAATATAGTGATTTATTGATTTTGCCAGGGTAATGATTAATATTCTTTGCTGTTCCTTGTAAAATAAATTATGCTTTGCTGCTCATGATTATATAACTCTCGTTCACCATGGACAATTTCTGTTGTTTCTACCATCATAGAGTAATTCTAGGTTTTTAAGTTGGGAGTTCTATATTAATCAAACAATCAACTATGTATAAAATATTTGTTATACATGACCATGGGTGAAAGGGAAGAGAAATAGAAGAGGTGAATACACTATGGGAAGCCGAACCCCCACCCAAATGGTGGAGGTTCAGGGAATTTATTGGGTGAACTACTCCTAATGCCTAATAAGTAATCATTAGATTAACCAAGATTGTGGAACAATACAATCTGCATTTGTATAAATTGAATCAAATTGATGATTTTTTTTATAACCAAAATTGAATTGATGATTTTAAGAGAAATGAAAACATAAAATACTTGCAACTAAACGACTGCTCAAATTATCATAAGCATTGTCGATGTGAAAAATGTGTTGAACATAATCTATGTCTTGTAATGTTGTAATTGAAAAATTGATTGTGCGTCCTACTGATTTTGTGTGAATGTGCTTTTCTTATTTTCGAAGGTATGAGCTTGGCCGTCAACCTGCTAATACTAAGATATCAAGCAACAAGACTGTCAGACGAATTCGTGTTCGTGGTGGTAATGTGAAATGGAGGGCATTGAGATTGGATACAGGAAACTATTCATGGGGTAGTGAGGCAACCACCCGTAAGACTCGTATCCTTGATGTGGTCTACAATGCCTCGAACAATGAACTTGTTCGCACACAAACTCTTGTCAAGAGTGCAATTGTTCAGGTTGATGCAGCACCCTTTAAACAGTGGTATCTCCAGCATTACGGTGTTGACATTGGTAGGAAGAAGAAAGGGGCTGCTACTAAGAAGGAAACTGCTGAGGTAGCCAAATTTTGTTATCTTACTTCCATACTTGTTAACATCTTTTGACTATTAATTGTTGATTCCTTGCTATCTGGCTTCCACTGCTCTTTCGTTTTGCTGTACAAACTTTATTCATCATGTGCTGCGATTTGTTCATCATGACTGTGATCTATGACCTCTTTGACATTTTTTGGAGTTTGGACATGATTTCCAGTTATGATCAGAAATAACTTGCTTAAGATTGAGAAAGAAGGAAAATGTACGAGTGAAGGAAAAAATAGGTCTTATTGAGAAAACTTTTGACCTCTAACAATGCAGCAAAGGTTGTCTTTTACATAGTGTTGATCTCTCCTCGGTCACATTCTGCTGTATCTGAATAAGTCTATTTTTCCTAATTTGCTGACTACTGGTCTATTCACTTTCTTTGGACTGTTCAACTCCTGCAAATAATGTATTCCACTCTTTTATAAAAGCATCCTCTCATTTTTATATGTTGGGTATCTGAAATGTCCAAAATGATGACCAAGTAGCTACGACTTCTTTCCTCTATATGTTTGTTTATTTCTTTTGGTTGACACATGGCAGGAGGGTGAAGGTGCTGCTGCTGAGGAAACTAAGAAGAGCAACCATGTACTCCGTAAAATTGAGAAGCGCCAGGCGGATCGCAAACTTGATCCTCACCTTGAAGAACAATTTAGTTCTGGTAGACTATATGCCTGCATCTCATCTCGCCCTGGTCAGTGTGGCAGAGCTGATGGGTAAGTTCCTCATTGACAACCTTGCTTCCTGTCCCTAGCCTCATGAGTCATGAGAGTGTTTTTTGCATCTGTTCCATTCAATTCATGATCTTTTTATTGCAAATGACAGGTATATCTTGGAGGGCAAAGAACTTGAGTTCTATATGAAGAAACTACAGAAGAAGAAGGGCAAGGCTGGAGCTGCTTAATTGGAGCTCTTTGATTTTTGAGATTAATTTATGTTTTTTTTTTCTTTTTCCCCACTAGTCAACTTTTTTTTTGTGAGCATATTTTTCTATATGCAGTATTCTTTGATCTTACCATGAGTTATCATTGATGCCTGGACTTCATTTATTTGTTGGCATTCGTTACTTATTTCATTTTCCTTGATAAATCTTGGACTTTCTCAGACAATTTTTTGTTGAAGTTCATGTGTTATAAATATTGACCTATTTTCAAATATTTCCTTAGATGTACAAAAGAGTTGTTGACTGTCTAAATGTATGGGGAGAACTGGTTATGAGAGTTTTGGTAAAAAGATGAGTGTATTGGCCTTGGACTATTGTTCTTTTGGCATTATAAATTTGTGGTAAAAGATAACCAAATTCATCAGCTCTCTTTGCCAAACTTGTAAGCAATATAACTTGTCCTACATCAAACGAGGAAACACGACCATGAGTGAATGCTAACCACCACTTTTGCTGTGACAAAGAGAGATTGACATTGACATAGACAAGGACATCCTAACAAATGACCAATCAAATATAATGAACTTCCAACTACACTATCATTGCTTTTTTCTACCTGGTTGGGTAAATCAATTGATCCTTTTAAGTCCTAAATTTTTATCATCAACCCCACCCCACCCCTTCCTTTCTCCTTATCTTTTGGTAAATCAATGGATCCTATGTACATATATCAAGTCGTCAATGTCAATGGACTTGCTTATTCACAATTACTACAACAAGAAAGTCGCCCCTATCTGTCAATGCGCTTATACACTTGCCAATTTTTCTATGTTATGGTCCTTGAAGACTATATTTAGCCTCCTATTCCACTTTGAAGATTGGTTGAGTCTCAAACGCACTTTACTATGTCTACTTCTTAAAATTTTGAATTCTTTACCGAGTGAATCTCATGGGTTGCAAATTAAATGGCCAACTATTTGGTGACTCATTTTGTAATGTTAAGTCCTAACTATTTTATGTCCTACAAAAAGCCATCAAATTTGCGTCAGTGTCTATTCACCTCAATCTGTCTAAACATTCTTTTCTTGATAAAGACTTCACTTCTTTTCTTCTTTTTTTTTTTGCTTGTCATTTTCACTTTTATAGTGCCCAATTACCTTTTTCTCCTTGTATGAAAACCATTATAACAATTTGGCACATGATTTTGACAATGTAACAAAAAACATTTGATTTGAAGGACTAATAATTAACAAGGTTATTCACATGTATTACGTTTGATGAATCACTTAAAACTTTACATAAAACACTATCAGGCAACCCTTGATTTTTATGTTGACTTTATAAATAGAAGACTTTTAATGGTCAATGAATTTTTAAGAAGTTGGAACATAAACAAGAGTGGATTATCATGATCTCTATTAAATTTGATATTTTATATATATTTTAATTAATTTATTATTATTGATTGACCCTCGGGCTTAGAAAAGACTGAATCTTGTATTTGGTTGAATGCTAAGTTAATTCTATATCTAGAAGAATAGAGATCAATATTCACTTCATACTTTCTTTTTCCTCGTTTCTTTAGTGGCAGAGCCAGGTAGAATCGAGAACGTTCATTTGAACCCCCTTTAACTAAAAATTATACTATTTATACATAGTTCACATGAACTGTTTCGACTTCTTCATGTGTTTCTTAGAAAAATTTCTGATTCCACTTCCGATTATTGGTACACCCAATCAAAATATCCTAGATCCATTTCTAGTCCTTGTAAAAGGAATGCTCACATTTTAATTGCTACGATACACATATTGTATAGTTTTTTTATATGCGTTCATCTACCTTTCAAACGTACTAATTTTGTGTTTTATTTTGAAGAACCCCAATTGCAAAATAGTTGATACATTCCAAAAAATAATATAATTATAGAAAAATATAAATCTTCATTTGTAGGCAACATGTTGAAGAATAGCTGTAACCATTTTGGAATTACAAACATCAAGTCAAGTGCCAAATTTGTTCAAAGTTAGAAACGTGTAAGTAAAGTATTTCTTTTCTAAAACATCACTATTTCTTTCCATTTTTACTAATCTTTTTTCTCTAATCTCTATGTAATAATATACTATGTGGGCTAGCCAATTAAGTTAATCTTTTAGTAAGTGTGGTATACTTTGTCAATGGACACCCTCCCGTCCCAATCGAGTCGGGTTCTAACCTCGAAAACAGTCTCTCGGAGAAATATAAGGTAAGATCACATACAATAAACTCTTCTCCGAACCTTGCGCATAACGGAAGCTTTAGTGCACCAGACTTGTTTTGCCCTATAGTTTTAGTGAACTTTTGTGTAAATTTATATTTCATATTAAAATAGACCTTTGTGATCGGGTCCTTTCCTGAACCCTGTGCATAGCGAGAATTTAGTACATCAAACTTGTCACTCTTGTACTCAGGGGCGAATTTATCGTATAAGTTAAGAATTTAATAGAATCTAATATCTTTGATCTAGACCTCGTATTTGTGTAAGGAGTTTATTTAATATTTAAAAATAATTTATAAAGAATTATATTTACCAAAAAACTTCTTTTATGTGAGCTCTTCAGTAAAAAAGTTAAATGAGTCTAAGCAAAGAAACCACTAATGCATTAAAGTAACTATTAACTTTGTTCTTTTTGCTTTTTAATTCTTATGAAATAATTTATGAGAGTTTGCTTTTTTACTTTTTTTTTTCAGGGTCTAACTTTGCTCGTTTATTTTTACTGGTTCATTTTAAATTTTATATATTTTAAAAAAAATATATGAATATTTAATATAATACTATTCTTAAGTTTTGAAAAATAATTTGAAGAATAAACAATAATATTGAGGATTAAAAAACACTCTAGGGCGATGTCATTGCCGATCATATATATTCATATAAATACACAAAGATAATTCATTTTGATTAAATTAAATAATCAATATTTGATGACGAAGGTTGTTGATCTTCTATTATATACATGTAAAATAAAATTTAATTTTTTTATTATATATCATATGTATAACTTTTCAATCTATTCCATTCCTTTAGCTCCGTCCTTAATTAGAACACCCCAAGATGTTTGTGAAAAATATACCTATAAAGATGAATTCTAGATTTTAAGTTAGTTGATACGACATACTAATATACTCGTGAATAAGTAAAAGTGAATTAAAAAATAATTAATGATTGATTTTATTAGTAATTTTTTCTGTATTTTATTCTTTGTTTCTTATCATTCTTTCGAGCTCAGTCTATTTAGTTTTTAATTATTATTATTTTTATTTCTCATTTGATATCTGATAATATTTAGTTTGAAGCTTAATAATTTAAATTTACATCGAATAATTATACTTTAAAAAATAAAACACTTTCTATTATAGATAATTTCATGTTCGAAGCTCAGTTTTAAGATTTTGAAAAAATGAGTACTTATCGCTCCGTCACGATGGTTGGTGGTCCTTACTACTGCATTCTTAAAAAACAAGGAATCTTCTGGATTATAAATTTCAGATTGCATATAAAGAGGCAAACAGAAAATACATATGTTATTTGTCTTTACTCAGCCAAAATAAACATTATGCTAAGAAAAAACATTAAAATCCTGCCAAGAAAATCATCTTGAAAATTATATTAAAATTAGTAATCTAAATCTTGAAAATTAATATTATTTGATATAATTAAGAGTGTGAACACAGATCTTCTCTTCTTTATTTTGTGTGGCTGGGGACAAGTTTGTCGGCCTTAATATCTTAAAATATAATTAGCAAAACATTATTATATAATTTTATAAGTTATTTTAACAATAAAAAACAAAAGAGAAAGAAGATCCTTTTTGAAAGAATCTTTCTTATTAAAATAAGTTAAGGCTGCAAAACAAGAAATTATTTTTGTTAAACTCAATTTTTAATCTCTTCTATCAAATGATTAATCTTTAACTCCACTACTTAATGTTAACTTTTTCTTGTTTACTTAATTATTTTGGATTAGTTGGATAATTAAAGTCCTTTTAATTCATTGGGTTTAGTCAGAATCTGACCAATATGATTGCCAACCTGGGGTTTAACCTATAATCATTTTTTTAATTAAAAAAGTTTGTAATAAGGTTTATGACTTTTTTTTTAATTGGACTTTTTAGCACTGTAAAACAGAAGAACAGAAGCTTCTCTTTCTGGTTAATCTTTTGAAAACAAACATTAGGTGATTTCTTGAATATTTCATCACTCTTTTGATATTCTTATAAAAAATTACATAAATATAAATGATTTTCTTTAAAAAAAAATATATTTAAATGTGAAATTACTGAGGACATGACTTTAGATAGAAAGGAGTAGAGATCACGTATTAGGATAGAAAGTTAGACGGCTAGTAAGAGTGGGATAATGTCTGACCTTGTAATATAGTATGTTACTAGAGGTAGTCATGTCTTTATATATTGTATTGTTATTGTCCGTCATGCATTTTGTTACTTTTATTGTCTTTACAAATTATCATTTGGTTTCATATCTAGTATTTTTCTGCTTCTGCGGATGGTATTTTCGAGATGAGAGTCTTTCAGAAATGACTTCTCTATTTTTATGATGTAGTGGTAAGATATGCGTACATTTTATCCTCCTCAGTCCTCACTTGTGAAATTTTACTGGATATGTTGTTGAGAATTGTTAAATCATAATATGAAATTTTCAAATCAAACGTTTATGAGAATTTGAGATTTCATCTCATTATTCAAAATTTAAAATCAAATATCATGTTGAAACGCTGATTTCATCTCATAAATCGCTAATTATAGACTTTTGAGGTAAAGAAGGTGACTCATACAGCTGGTTACAACATACTTAAACTTAATAATCATAAATGATGGGATATTTTCTGATTTAATTACTGTTTAATTTGACACCAAGCATAAGCAAATCTTTGGAAGATTTGGGATATATCTTGTCAATTGATATGATTTAACCAAAAGGAGACAAATGGACAATTATTTGAATAATTAAAGCTAGTAGTAATAAGATCTCCATCTTTCATTACTTTATACATGGGATGATGTTAACATTATACAGTAAATACTACTAATAATAACTCAACAAAAGCAAAATTTAGAATAGTGGAATCAATTATAGATTACAATAAGTGGGGAAATTATTCCCTTAATACTAATCCTAATCTTGTTCATTAGCAATTTCTCAAGCAGATTAAACTAAAAATCTCTCTGCTTATATACATCAGTGTCACAGACTTAGACTTTTACTAAGGCTTCCGTGCAGCACTTAACAACTTACTCACGATTCTTCCCCCTTCAAGATGATCAAGTGGCGGGTCATGACACTAGGCTCTTTCTCCCGTGGGAACTTTAAATTGTGATTCAGAATTAGGCACTGCATCAGAAGAAACAAATATATTTATCACAAATTAAGATCTTTTTCTCCATTATAAGCTAAAATTCATAGTATAAGTGCACATATAATTAGGGTCGATACTAGAGTACAGCAGTCCGTACTTTCAAAAGGTCACTCAACTATGAAAAACTATATAGTACAAAACACTTGACTTTGTCAATGATTTTGTAAGAGAAAACAAAGTTAAGTGGTTTTGCTATATAATTACTCATAGTTCAAATAATCTTTTGCGATATTTACTCACGATAGAAAGTGCGGACCCCATTTATCATAACTGGCCCCCCACCACCACCAAAAAGAAAATGGCTTCCCCTTTTCTTACCAGGGAATGTCTGTGACTGCAATATCAGATCCTGGTTAGAGTTCTGTATAAATCCCATCTGGACAATGCTTTGGAGGTCATCTTCACATACTGTGGGAAGCTGGATAAATGAACTCAAATTTAGAAAATGATATTGAACATATTGGACGGAAATGAACGATATAGTCAGTTAGGATTGACGAGTGGTTAAACGATTCATTTACCTGAGCAAGATTTTCACCAAAGCCATCTACTGGGAAAACATGTTGGTGCAAAGAGACATTTGGTTGACATATCTGAAACAAAGGAAAAATAACCCCATTAAACTCCATTTGTACGTAACAAGAAAGTCATTCATTGATGTATATATCAAACACTTACTTCTTTGTGAAGGAGATTATCAATGTGAGCATCCATTCTTGGGTTCACTGAAGCCAATTTCATAGACAAGAACTGCAAAATGTGGCAATGAGTATAGAATCAAAAGATATTTCATGGGCTATTTTCACAGCATCTTGAATTACCTCAACTTGGCGTTGGAGTGACTGGACATAATTTATAATTTCGTCGAGCATCAATGCTTTTCCAGTAACCTAATGTGAAACATAAACCTCAATGTGATCATCAAGAGAGTTAAAGAAAATGAGAAACATAGAAATTACTGAAGTATTTGGAACAAACCTTGTTACAGCCTGGGACAAGATCTTGCAAAAGCTTCATTCTTTGACTGATCTTCTCTCGACGAACCTAATCAAATGGCAAACAAGGCAATAATTAGACAAAATTACAGATGAAATTTCGCCTTCAAATCCTTGAAAATATACTTAGTCCAACAAAACTTCCACCTCTCCAACGTTTCGTGTACAGAGTTATCTGATATTTACTTTTTACGAGGTCATAAGTACCTTGTTAAATCAATTGCCGTGCCCACCAAAAAAAAACACAAATTAATATAGTAGAATCAGAGTAGGCAATGGTCCTAAAATCAACAATCACAACCATCCCATATCAAAATGATTTTTTACGCGTTTTGACTCATAGAAAAGAATTAATCTCGCATGTAAAGATGTGTTGATAATATAATTAAGTAAATAAAAATTGTCGTATGATCATAACACAAACCAAGAAAAGAAAAAGTTCAAGAAATTGAGAGGCTTACTCTTTCAGCTAAACTATGGCTATCAGTGGCTTGACCCCTTCTTGCTCTAACATGAATGTAATCCTTTGGTGGCTCAGTAATCTTTTGGTTTTCCATTTTTTCTTTCTCAGCTTCTTCATTTTCACTTCCCTTTTGTTCCTCCATTTTAACACTTCCATTACCTTCTGTTGATTTTGCTCTCTTTTTTCCTGTATCATCTTCAGTTTCATCTACAATTGGCACATAATTCTTTGATTTCACTGCTTTTCTTTTCCTTAAATTCAATACATTTCTTGTTTTTGACCCCATTTCACCACTTGGGTCTTGCTCAGAAACTGAACACTCTTCATTGTGACCTGAAATTTTGCTCAAATTCAATCTCTCACACATCATTAGGCTTGAATTTTTGTTTTGTACAACAGAAGGACTACTCAGTAATCTAGTCAAATTTCCTCTCCCAACAAGCCCAGTACCAGATCCATAACGCGATTCTTCGTTACTGAGCTCAAACTGACTCGTTCTGCCATTGAAACTACGGCTACCAAAATAAGAAAACCTAGCACCTGAAATAGGGGGAAATGGGGGAGAATTCAGAAGAACTGAATCCCCCAAATTGGGTAACTTATCTTTCCCCATTTGATTCATTATGGGCATATGTAATTTTGGAGGAGAGTTCATGGGTGTAGTATAACACGAAGTTCTAGTCGAATCACTCATATTATTACTACTACTATTAGTAAATGGGGTTAAAGGATAGCTACAAATTGAACCCAATTTCCCAATCAATTCGCAGAGTGATGAACTGGAATCAACAGAGTTTGAGGGTACTGGGGATGAAACTAGCGAGCTCAACGCTGAATCGAAATGGGTGTATTGATTAGAGTTATTGTCCCAATGGGTGTTGTGAAAGTAATCAGAATTGGGTTGTTGAGGTGAATGTAGAGAGTTTAATGGAGTTTTAGGGTCAAAATGGAAGGGTGGTTGAATTCCACCATTAGAGAAGTAGTCATTATCCATGAAATCAGAAACTTAAGGAGAAGAGAGAAAGAAAATGGAGAAGGAAAAGGAAATGGGAGAAATGGAATTAAATAAGCGAAAAGGAAAGTTTTTGTCTCATATTTATAACTTATTTCTGTAGCTCAGAGAAACAGAGAAGGGGAAGAAGTTTAATGGCGAAACTTCCACTCTCAAAACTTCATTTTCTATATTAAGATTAATAAAGTAAGTAATCTAATTATTGATTTACTTGTCCACTACTTCCTCCCTTCCTTTTGATTTTCATTTTTGGAGTTAAATTAATTTAATATTATTTTTATATAATTTTTAATTTTTTTTAATAAAATCTAATTTAATTTTATAAATTAATTAAATTAACTTTAGAAAAGCTCTTAAAACGAGGGGAAATGAGTATTTAAAAAATATGTGAAGAAAACCGGAGAAAAGGAAGTTTAACGCTGAACTTTCGTGAAAACTTTAATTTTCTATATTAAGAAATAAGTTATCTCATTATTTATTTTTACTTGTACTCTATTTAAAAAATATGTGAAAAAATTGTTTTTTTTTCTTTTAATGTTTTACCTTATCATTATTTACTTATTTTCTAAAACAATTGTCAAGAGATTACAGTAAACATTAATTAATATAATTAAATAAATATTATAAAATCTTGAATGTTTACTTTTCTAAATAGCTCAAAGTAAATATAATTAAAAACATAATAGAAAAAAAAAGGGATAATAAATTAAAATAATAAAATAAATAGAACATATGAAACAACCTGTAATAGTAAAACTTAGGAGAACAAGATACTATATATATACTAATTAATACTACAACACTTGGCTACCTATAATTAACCTTCTATGCTTATTCTCGAATTTCAAAATTCTCTAATTTCTATCTAGGGTAATCATCTCTGTTCCTACCCCTATCATCAGTTTTTTTTAGCCTAGTTCTATATATCTTAAAACCAACCTGCATGAACCATCTCAAATTTGCTTCATTTATCTTGTCTGTTACGAGTATCAACTTAACCTTGTCAAGTATATTCACGTTCCTAATTTTATACTCCCCTTATCCCAATTTATATGAGTTAGTTTCCGACGATTACTAGCGATTCCGGCTTCATGCAGGCGAGTTGCAGCCTGCAATCCGAACTGAGGACGGGATTTGAAACTTGTCATCTAAAATGAGTTATAAGTATTTGTGTCGCAAGAATCATTTCATTAAGAATAAATGTACATTTTTAAAATTAAACTATTATTAAATATAGAAATGTATCATTTTGGGAGATTTGATTAAAAATAAAAATAAGTCATACATAAATTAAAACAAAAAAAATATCTCTTAATATATCTACACATTCATTTAAACAAGTTATGTAGACAAATTATCATGTGAAAATTATTACTCCCTCCGTTTATATTTGCTTGTCACTATTTTGCTTATCAAAGTCAAACTACATGAACTTTGACTAATATTTTAAGATATATTTTTTCATCATATATAATTTTTTCGTATAGTTTTCACTCATCTAAATTTTAGATTTTAAAAATTAAATTTAACTACTTTAATTTAACTTTAAAATTCAATCAGATTGACCTCGAAAAACGAATCGAAATGAATATTTTTTTAAATCCCTTAATATAACGTGTTTTGGGCAGGTTAATCATTGCATTAATTCCAACTTCTCCGATTAAATCGGATAATGTTGGCTTAACATTAATTATCATAATAATAGTATTTAGTAATATACATACAGTACTATCATTATACAATAAGTAGTATAGTAATCATAGTTACCCTATACATCCACTTTTATTTGATCACTATATTAAAAATATACGTTCAATTTACAAAATCAAAAAATAATATATATATATATATTCTATCTATTTTACCTTTATTAAATAATTTATAATAATTAAGAGTACTATATAAATTACTCAACTCTGTTTCCAGAGTGGCATAATTACATAATAAATACAAAAGATTAAGGGGTCATTTTGATGTCACTTTTGACTATCTAAGACTAATTCTACCTCAAATTTCCACTATAATCTCTCCTTAAAAAACGTTTAACAATGTACTTAACTAATAATTTCCTACAACTCTGGCTTACGTTGTGCAATATTTTAAGGAAGGAGTCAATCAATCATTCTATCTCAACCCCAAACTAGTTGTCGTGGGAACGAGAAATCTTAATAACTCATTTATTTGGCTATCTGAATTTTCATCGAGTTGATGAAAGTTTGATTCTTTTCTCTTCTCATTTTTTTTAGAAAAAGTAAGTAAAATAAATAAACATATGAATTTATGTTTTTTTTTAATTCAATATTTATTATACAACTAAATCATTAGACATGATATCTTATGACAAGATCTTCTATTTTGTTCACGCAATACTTCCAAGACAATATGTTTAATATTCTGCGCACATATATATATATATATATACACTATTTAAAAACGTAAAGGGTCTTAGAAATATTGTTTGAACTTTTTATTTTTAAAGGACTGTTCTTTAGACAAAATCGTTTTTTCATTATTTCCCTTTAAATTCTTATTTAATTATATTTATAATATTTACTTTTTAAATATATAGAAATAAATGATAAAATGGGGACTTCAGCTGTGGAAAGACTCCTAAATCTTCCTTATTTAATAGACTTCTACTTCTTTCTTATATCAGACCTTTATAAATAAATAATTTATCAAAATTAGTTTTGCAGTGAATTATTTATCTTTTTATAAGTTCATATTTAAATTTAATTTTTCTTGTAATATTTGTTACCAGATGAACACTTTGATCACGCGCAAAGCACGTAAAACAAAACTAGTATATATTTATCGAATTTACAAATTATGGCAAACACATTCATATTTTTGGGAGAAGGAAATGATCTCCTATATCCACTTATAATATAAAATGAAATGAAATTATCCTTTGAAAATTTCTCTGTTTGACTAAACTCTTGTGAAGATGTCATATAACAAATCAACGGAAATAACAACAACAATATATCCAGTGAAATTTCATAAGTGAGGTCTGGGGAGGGTAAAATGTACGCAGACCTTACCACTACCTCATATAATCAAAGGAAAAATGACCCAAAATATAAACGAAAGACATTTTTTATCCTTTCTGATATTATAAGAACATTTTTGACCGTTTTTCTTATTAACAATTACGAAAGCAAATGACTTTTGAATAGGATGTTACATAGTATTAAATGTATTTGTATTCTTGTGGAGAAAACGTGGTAAAACCTCATTTTTGTCATAGAAATATACATATATTGTCCAAAAAACAAATGATTTATTCAATCATGCAACTAATATACGTAATTGAAATTGTCTTCCTATACCAACCACAAATAACACCACGTTTTCCCATCAGAATCATCATATTATGTATGTTAGACATCGATAAGGATCATGACAGAATGATAAGTTTCTATTCACCTTTGATTATATATATAGGTTTTAAAAAGGACCGACATTGTATGTTACCCTTTTGATTTCGGATTTAGTCCAACTTGATATTTTTTTATTTTAGAATTCAATAACTTTAAAGGATCATTAGACTCCCGTTTATATAAGTTTCAAAGTCCTGAATTTCGTATCTAGTCTCATGTTAGAGTTTTGAATATGGGACTATCAGACGTGAATTCAAATTTAATCGGGTCATACTCCGAATAACTGACACCGAATGAAAATCATAAATAAATGATAATCTAGAATTAAAAGTGTATATACAATATTAAATGATAATCTTAATACTTATTCCTTAATGAAAATCTCTTAATACTTAAGCATTTTATCCCTTAATGAACTTATTCGACAAAAATTAAATTCTTGATAATCTGTAAAAGAATTATATATAACATATTATAACTGACAAAACTATATAGGGAAATTAAAAAAAATATTTATAGCATGAGAATATACTGAAAATACTTAGAAAACGTGGATAAATGAATTTCTATTTTTGTGGTCAATGTTCAAACACTTTATGATACCGACATAATTATTTAAAAAAATACTGATAATTAACTTCCATGGCTATGGAGTAGGAGGATCTAACGCTAAAAAGTTTTGCTAGTCTCTAATTAAGCTCAATAATTGAGCTATTATTTTATACACCCCCTTATAAATAAAATGTACAGGAATTACCTTTAGTTAATATTTTCTGAAATGAGTCTTGGAGTAACTAGTAAAGTTGTTGTCATAAGATCAAGAGTCACGGGTTCAAGCCGTGAAAACAGGTTCTAGCAGAAATGCAATGTAAGACTGCGTACAACAGACCCTTCCCCGAACCCTGCGTATAGTGAGAGTTTTAATACACCAGACTTGCCTTACCTTTAGTTACTGTTCTCTCCAGGCCACTTTACTTAGTTTATCGTCTTTATTATAATAGATAATCCACGATAATTATTTTTAAAAAAATTGAATACATTCCTTTCATTTTACCCTTGATAATAATAATTCTTGAAAGTACCTCAATATTGTGATTGTCAGTTAATTCTTTTTATTTATTGAAAAGACATTAATGATTAAAGATAATAAATAAGATATGATAGTCAAATAAATAATTTTTTAATAAGCACGTAAATAAAAATTATGACAAGTAAAATGGTGCGAAGAAAGTATAAGTCTTCCATACTCTCAAAGTTGTGCAGCCACCTAACAATATTTTTTCTTTGAAAATTAAGGATACAATAAATATAAAATAGTAAATTACCACTTAATTTTTAAAATTAAACAAATAAAAATAAATATTTATTTTTAATATTTTAAATCTAAATGTGGACGGAGAGTAGTATTTATTAGGCATTTTTTAAAGCAATATTTGACTATATCTATTTTGGCAAAAAGGCATTTATGTCATTGTATATCTCTAGTCTCAACTACTATTTTGTAGCTAGACTTTTTTTCTTGCAGTATTATTTTTCTCATTTATAGCTTCAGTCATTATCTTTGACCAGCACAAGTTCATTGCCAAACAATTCATGTCCAAGTTTAAGTCGAGGGTCTATCGAAAACAGTATATATCATGAAGAGTAAGGTTTATGTGTACATTACATTCTCTGCATTCTACTTGCGAGTTTATTTTATGATCTATATAATCCGATAAATATGAATCAAGTTCAATTCATTAAGCAATAGTTTTGTTATATATAAGAGTTTTATGGAAACAATGGGAGTATATTGGACCACTCTTATTAATTTGACGGTCTATATATATATTTTTGTATACGACATACCATTGAACATCTTCAACAACCATCTGTATGTAATTATAGAGCTTTTTTTAATATTACAAATAAGGAAGCTATTTATTTAAAGGAAAAAAAAGACTAGAACAATGTATTTTGGAGATAACTTGAAAATTCGTGATTGTTATCTTTTGGGTGGTCATTGAGTAAACTTGCTAATATGTAATACTCTGCAATTTACAAGAGATGTAAATTACACGAGATAAACATGGTGTGATCAACTCAACTGAGAAGGCAATGACACCACTAATTGATTCTTGACCTCTCTTATGAAATACCATCTATCGCAAGAAAAGGAGAATATCTTGCAATTTGACACATCTAATCCTTGGGGGTTTGGGGTGGGGGGATGTTAATAACTAGTTAAAAAATAAAGAGTGGTCTGATCCCCTATTTGATCAGACCGTTCTGAAAAAGATAAAAAGCAAACTCTCATAGACGTTGAATGCTTATTCTAGTTATCTTTAGTTTCTTAGCTAATATGAGTTTGAACAATTCTTTTCTAGTTAGTATCATGAAATTTCTATTTTAGGTGTGAAATTTTACGATATTGTTTCTCTCTTGATTCTTCTCTTTCTTAAGATTCTTCCATAATTTGCGGGCCATATATAATTAGAAAATTATATTTATTTGATTTCATATATGAGTATTACAATCTCTATAAATCCTCTAATTTGTATTTTCATATATAAATTTAAAGGGTTGTGAACTTGATCTTAAATATTATTGATCTTGGTGGATTTAATCTTGACTTGTATTTGAATTTAAAGACTTTTGAGCTTGATATTGAATCTTGTAGTTTTGATCTTGATTTGTGAAATTGATGAATTTGAACTAGATGAATTTAATCATGACCGTCTTGATCATAAGTTGTTCTTGAATTTTTGAACTTATAACTCGTAGAGAAATTTACGACTTTTGTTCCGTGAGTCTCTTTAACTTCTTTATTAGAATTCCTTAAGTGTCAATACATTACCTAAGTGTCTAAGTAACATAATTTCTACGTCAATATTATAAACAAATAGAAAGAGAAGCACCAAATAAACAAAAAATGAATAGGTGTGAGTGATTAAAAAGCAAATAAAAAATAATTAATGTGTAATTGAATCAAGTGTAGGCATTGTCTACCAGCAAAAGAAGCAGAAATGACAAGTAAAAATTACATAATGTTCCTTGATGGTCTGTATAGTGACATATTTACACAAACTTATTTTTTTTAAAATATATATTTTAATAATATAGGTATGTGTCATAAAATGTTGGGTCTATGCCTTGTCATGTACGTGCACAGCACAAAGCAAGCAAATTAAACTTTTTTAATTTTAATGATGACAAGATTAACAACTTTAAGTATCTGTGTGCTGGTGGAGAATTAAATTTCTTGGTTGCTTTACATTGTTTTATTCGAAAATTAAAGTGGCATAGGCACATGGATTTTCTTTAATCTGATTTTTTCATGTCTTTTAAATATTTTGAATTGTAAATTATACTGGATTATAATATTTTTTGTATAATTTTTAAATATTATTTCAAAAAATTTTAGAAATTCAATGCATGTCCAAGTTTACAATCAATATTTAAAAATTTGATTATTAAAATTAGAATTGTACCACGTTGAGACAGAAAAAAAGTAGATTATTTAATTTTGTTTCCAGTATTCTTTAATCGAAAAGTGACACTTAAAATAAAGACATCAAATAAGAAATGAAATTCTAAACCTTGAAACATTTTATCTGAAGTTTGGCTTGCCATACGTTTGAAGTTTTTGTAGATTTCAGATTCGCGAGCCTAAATTGATTTTGAAGTGACTAAACCTATAAAATTTTGTGCATTTTAATTATATCTTAAAGAGGAATTTTCGCATATAGGCACTCAAAAATACCTTAATTATGCTCCATAATTATAGTTTGGGTAATTATATTTCGTAACTATAGTTATAGCATCATTTGTATAACTCATGCAATATTTGTATACGTTTGTATAATTTGCGATACAATTCGCAGTTTTTGTATAGCGTTTGTATATTTCGCTATACAATTAGTGCACATTATTTGTATAGTTCGCTATACAATTGTATTCGCATACAACTTTTGTATAATTGTATACAACGTTTGTATAAATAGTGCGAATTATACAAAACTCAAACTATAATTACAGTTAGATGTTTGTCGCGAGCCATAATTAATTCAAACTATTGCAATATTAATTAATTAACTAGTATATGTTTGCTTATCTCTGTAATTGTTCCTTTCTTAAACAGGGAATAAGTGGCTATGTGTTTAATTTTAATTCATGTTTAGCTTACTTAATGGGCTCTGAATTAAATGGGTTGTGGAACTCAATTGAGAATAGAGTCGGCCCAATGTCCAAGTAGCCCACCACACTAATCATGTTGGCTGGCCCAGTTTACTTTATGCTTTCATTTTGAGAAAATCTGTGAAGTCAATTTCTTGAAACAGATGAATTCATATTCTTCTGTATTATTTTTCAATTGAATACTGATGCCTATAGTACATCATGTTCGTCTTATTATCGATCAAAGATAGACATTTTTTCTAAAACAAATTAAAAATAAAAAATGTGTCGCATAAATAATGATAAATAAAGTACTTAAATTTAGCTAATTCAAAGAAATTCTTTTTTTGAAACAGATGCATTTTCAAAATCTTATTTAGGGACCAAAAATTCACACATACGTTATTTAATTAGGCCAAACACATACACAAATTCTTTAACTTGTCTTTAATTTTTATTTTGATATTTTTTCTTAGCCTTATTCTATTTTAACCATTCAACTTTATTTTTAATAGGGAAAAGGGTCAAAAATGTCCTTATACTATCAGAAAGGAGCAAAAATGCCTTCAGTTTATACTTTGGGCCATTTATGCCCTTGTACTATCAGAAAGGGTCAAAAATGCCCTGATACTAACGGAAAAGGGTGAAAAATGCCTTTGATTTATACTTTGGTCCAAAAATGCCCTTGTTAATGATACTTTGGTCAAAAATATCCTTTAAACGAATGTATATATATTTTCTTTTTAAACATATTGTATTACTAATAAAAATATTAATTTTAAAGAATTCTTTTGTTATTTTGTTTTTTTTAAAATCTCATTAACTAATAAAAATGTAAGAAAATAATTGTTTTCTTAATTTCATTTTATCAATTAAAATAGAACATTGTACCCC
>JBCEWC010004723.1:0-26575 GCA_038996855.1 Solanum aculeatissimum
GAAATTCAAACTCAAACCAACTTAAATCACCTAATTTCTACAGCACATAATCCCAATCAATTAAATACTTCAAAATTCAAAGAACCCGACCTTAATTAAAACTTAAAAATCAAATTTAAAGAGGAGGATTCTTGGGTCTTCATAGATGAAAGGGAATCTATGAATCAAACCCACATACCTTGAAATTGACCAAAGGAATTGAAGAATTTCACAAGAAGGATGATCTTCCCCAAATTTCTTCAAGCTTTCAACAATGGAGTTCAAGAGAATTTAGAAAATTTCAAAGTGTAATGGAGAGTGTTAGAATGGATGAAAAGGGTTTAGGGTTAGGTTAAAGGGGTTTAAGGGACCTTAAAAGCCTAAAAGGGGCATAGGAATTAATTAAATTATGAATTAACCATTAATGAAATGGACTAATTAACTGTAACATAGTGTCTCACGGATGGCTACAGGGGACCGTCCAGTGGTACACGGTCCATGTACTGGACCGTCTGGCCACACTTGGCCTCGTCTTCTGCTTGAACTCTCGCGGACTTTCTAGATCACTGCACGGAGGGATCTCACGGACCGTGTGGCTTCACACGGACCGTGTACTGGTCCGTGGAGCCACACTTGGCCCGGAGTCCAGCCCCACACCTTAGCCAGCACACTGCCCCACTTCATGGACCACCCTCACGGTCCGTTTGGAGTCTCACGAATCGTGGGATGGTCCGTGGAACTTAACTTGGTCCATGGTCAGGGTCCTAGCCAGTAGGAGTCCACTGGAACCCCCCACGGACCCCTACACGGACTGTGGACCCTCACACAGTCCATGGTCCTGTCCTTGGACCATTTCCAGAACTCGTTTCCAACATCCTTCCAATTACGGGCAGTCTCACTGTTTTGGCCATAACTTTCTCATACGAATTTCGAATTGAGTGAAACTAGTTGCGTTACAAAGATAACTTAAAGGGATTCAATGTGATATATATTATCCCTCACAGTTCATCCCGTACTAAAAGTTATGATTCCTCAAAGTACACTTCTCAAACGGCCTCTCTAGACCACCAAAAGGTCCGTTTTGAATTCGGCCACTTAAACTCAACCCATGGCTACCAAAATTCAACCATGACCAGTCCAACACCATACAAGATCAACCATCAAGAAGTTCAAAAACATTTGGGTCGTTACATCTAATTTATTGTAGCCCATATCAATTAACTTGGATTTTAATTAAATTCGTAGTTATTGGACTTAAATAATTAACGAGAAAATTACACTGAGCACCCCAAAAATGAACTGATCTTGATTTTTTACCCCCCAATAAGAAAAATATTACAAAAATACTCATTTTTTAATTTTAAGTTGACCAAATTACTTTTTTGCCTTTTTCTTTCTTGCTCATGAGGCATAAGTAGGTATTGCCTCGAAGGAAAGAGTTATAGCGTAGCTCAGAACTTATACTGAGAACAATAGTGCAATATTTTGCCCATGTGACATAAGTTACTCTTATTGTTGCCTCTAAGTCAAGTGTTTTAGTGTATTTGATAAGTAATATTTACATTCAACAACGTAAGATCTTGCCTATAAGGTAGAGTTATTTTTTTAAAACTTATGCAAATTGTTTGTTAGATCCATAATTAAAATAAGAATTTTTCTTGATAAATAATTTTTTTAATAAATAACTCAAAGACAAGAGTTATAACATGTTCAATAAGTTATACTTTGCAAGATCTTGCCCATGAGGCATAAGCATGTATTGCCTCAAAGACAAGAGTTATAGCGTATCTCAGAAATTATACTGAGCACAATAGTGTGACATCTTACCCATGAGGCATAAGTTACTCTTGTTTTTGCTTCTAAGTCAACGATTTTACTGTTTCAGATAAGTTATACTTACATTCATCAGTGTCAAATCTTGCCTATAAGATAGAAACTAATTTTATGAAATAGTTGAGGGGCAATTTTGTCTCAAAATATTTTTTAAAAGGGTTTAGAGACATTTTTGCAAAGCCACCCTTATTGGGGGCATTTTATCAATATCATCCCATAAAAGGGGTATTTGTGAATTTTACTCATAATTAACTCAATTATATTAATCCATAATATTTATTTGGACTAATATATTCATGAATGGGAAAAAAAATACATAAGTGAGACCTTTCAATTAATATTTACTGAAATTAAATATATTTTTATTTTATTATCATTTCTAGCAAAAGACATCAGTGGAAGATTGGAGAGAAAATTGAGTAAAGTTTAACAGAAAATGTGGAGAAGAAATTGGGGTAAAAACCAATTCGCTATATATGGTTAAAAAAATTATGTTGCTATAAGTGGTAAATATTTTTCTAAATATACGATAGTAAGGTGATTTTTTCTTCATGAATTTGATATAATTCGAATCATTTTAAAATTTATATTTAATAAATTTTTAATGATTACACTTTCTTTTCTTCAACAAGTTATTATTAATTACAGGAACCATTGTTTACACTATTGATGTAACATGCCAATTATCTTATTTATTATACTATTGTGTTACCAATGTACATTTATTCTAGAAAAAAATTAGCACCGTAAATGCTGTTAATTTCTTAGATTCTTCTTCTAATTTTAGGTGATAAAATTCTGATTTACAATCGAATTTACTAAAATAATTATATTCTTGTATTTATTTTATTTTTAATATTTTATTTGAGATTGGGTAATTGTATGTTTTTGTTTTTGCATTTAGATTTCTATAATCAATAACCATTCCACTTTTTTCTCTTTTTTGTTCACTATGTTTGTTTACTATGAATGGTGGACTTATATATTTACTATTACTTTTCTGTATGTATTCTTTTTTAAAATAATTTATTAATATGCATTTTGAATTCTTCTAAGTTATCAACATTATATTTTAAAGGTTTTTGTTGGATTTTCTGCTTGTAATCCCCTCCATTTTTCATAGGGAAATATACCACCTTATGTTTTATTTAAAAAATGTCCAGTTATTCTCATTTTATTTGTAATAACTGACATAATAATAACAATGAAAAAAAAGGGGAGCAAAAAACATCTGGTTAACACTATTTATGAAAATAACCCAACAAATAATCTAAAATGGAAAGAACACAACATAAATGGTAGTTTTCCTGCTTGTAAATCTGCAGCAACAGTGACTGTTGTGTACTCCACAGACTTGCCGTTGCCCCTAATTCCAACTATAGCCATTTTCTCCGCGTTTATTGATTTCTTCCGCCATTTTTCTCTATCTTATGTTCCCCAGTAATTCCCAAATATGTATGTATCTATAAGACAATGAATATATAGAGATAGGGTTGTGGTGAAAGGGGAAATCAGGAAAGGATTAGAAATTGAGTCGCTACACAATCTAGAAATCGAGTTATGGAGGGAAGTGGGGAAGTGGGTTTTGTGAGAGCAGATCGTATAGATCTGAAAAGTTTAGACGAGCAGCTACAGAGGCATCTGAGCCGAGCATGGACTATGGAGAAGCAAAAAAGTAACAAAGGAGAGGATAGAGAGATCCCCATTAAACATGCTTGGGAAATTGACCCATCTAAGTTAATCATCAAAAGTGTCATTGCTCGGGGCACTTTCGGTACCGTTCATCGTGGTATCTATGATGGCCAAGATGTAGCTGGTAATTTTCTGAGTTTCATGAATTCATGGCGGATCTTGCTCACTTCGGATTGAGTATATTCATTTTTTTACCTTCCATTTTAAAGATAATTTTGAATCATTGTCAAAAGTGGAAACCTAAATCTGCATCTTCTCCCCCAAGTATTTTGACACATTCAACTCTAATGCTTACTATTTCGTGTTAGCTTTTCTGACGTAGAATAGACAAAAAAGAAACAGAAAATGTTTTACAGAGAGAAAGGAAATGCTTTCTGTTGTCAAGTATAGATGTATACAATTTCTGTGCTATTGGATGAATGGGGATCTTGTTTTGAATATGAAAGACTTGCTGCACTTGTTAAAATCTGAGTATGCTTGTAAAACAAGTCCAGTTTCTATTTGTAATGGCTGCAGTGCTAACATGTTACTAATATTAATAAAACTTTACCTTATTAAAAAGTAGGAAGGACTCGTTTGATGTGCATACCATAATTCTACTGTAGCAGGCAGCTTTGTATCTGTTGCCTGTTGTCATGAGCATCACCCCTTAACTTCCTTATGGATAAGGTGTTAGCAAATGAATGCGCTAACTGGTTTGGGACAATTTAAAGATATCTGCAATTTTCAATTTTGCAGGCCGATTCTTGGAAATGATGCACGAACATTGTTCCCTGATTGTTGTTAATGAATGATATATTGATCTTGATTTATTATTTTTTTGGCAATAAGTTGTTGATCATTAATTCATTATCAACCGCAATTTAGCCTAGTGTCAAAGAAAAAAAAGTTGAACTAAATCAGAAATTTAAATCTAAAAGTTTTAACTTTACAGCACAAACTTTCTTAAGTTTTATGCTGTAAATGTGAGCCAATTCAGGACATAACTTTCAAATTGTCAAGTCATGTCCAAGTGACCACAATCCATTTTCATATTATATTTTAAAGTGCAGAACACAGGAGAAGCATCATAATTTCCTGTTTAGCTACTCAACAGCTTTTCTCTTGCCTTAACCTCAGTGAAGCTTCTTGATTGGGGAGAAGAAGGCCAGAGATCTCAGGCTGAAGTTTCTTCAGTCAGAACAGCTTTTACTCAAGAAGTGTCCGTTTGGCACAGACTTGATCATCCTAATGTCACAAAAGTAAGATATTTATTTCATCAATACAATGCCACTTTACTCACTTTGCCATTCTTCTTCTTCTTTTTGGTGGTAATATATGCTACATTGAAAAATCAGCCTTTGCCATCCTACCGCCATTAAATAGAAAATGGATGCGAATTTCTGTAAAGATGGCATTATATATGCTGAAATTGCTTTAAGTTCTACCTATTACCTAAATAAAATAAAATAAAGCAAATAAAAGAAAAAGCTTGGGGTTCAATAGTAATCCAAATTATTCTTTGATTTCATTGCTACATATCTTACTAAAATATGAAGGAGATTTATTGATTCTTGACTTGGTCACAACATTATCTAGTTGAAGTATTCAATTTCCATAGCAAATCAAAGGAATAAGTTCAAGCTGAAGGCTGGAGTATTTCTGCTGACATTGTCATGCTGCTAGTGTTGACCCATGAATATTTACAATTTTTCTCATAAGAATCTGCAGAAGTTCCATTTTATCAACAGTTTTATTTCTGGAGCTTTGTTTTCAGATTTTGAGGAAGACTGGAAGTATCTACTTGATTCAACTCATTGAACTTCAACATACTCGGTTTCCCCTGAAAAACCTTTGTTTTGTCCAACTGCACTGTCAGTGCCTTTTTTTTCCTTGATAATTTTGTATTTGCTCTAGTCAGCTGTTTAGTTTGAACATAGATGTGTAAAACTGGCATGGGATCTTTAATTTGATGCTTTGAAAATATTTATCTGGGGCTCTAAGCGTTCGACTTGCAAGATATTAAAAATCTGGGATGATGACATTTCTAATATCTAATCCTTTTCCAGTTTATAGGTGCTGCAATGGGCACACCAGATCTTAACATACAGACTGAGAATGGTTTCATTGGCATTCCACGGAACCTTTGTTGTGTGGTGGTTGAATACCTTCCTGGGGGTACTCTCAAATCATTTCTCATCAAGAACCATAGGAAAAAATTGGCCTTCAAAGTTGTCCTCCAACTGGCGCTGGATCTAGCACGGGGGTGAAATTTCATAATGCTGCTCCTCTTTTTTCATATTTGTTAACAGCATGTGTTTGACATTTAACATGTTACAAATCCATTATTAGGTTAAGTTATCTTCACTCTGAGAAGATCGTCCATAGGGATGTCAAAACGGAGAACATGCTTCTTGATAGGAATCGTACTCTAAAAATAGCTGATTTTGGTGTTGCTCGTGTTGAAGCTTCAAATCCTAATGATATGACTGGTGAGACTGGAACCCTAGGTTACATGGCACCTGAGGTATGTGCTTGACTTGTGAAACTCATACACATCATACTAAAATATATAGTCAATGGAAACCCATATAACCATTAACTTTCCTACTTGCTTATCTTTACGATGGTCTACAAGACAGGTTCTCAATGGCAACCCCTATAACCGGAAGTGTGATGTATATAGCTTTGGCATTTGCCTCTGGGAGATATATTGTTGTGATATGCCATATCCAGATCTGAGTTTCTCAGAAGTGACAACAGCTGTTGTCCGACAGGTAGAAATATATACTCTGAAATAAAGTGAATACACATCTTTGTTCATTGAAGAGCAAAATATCCTTGGAAGTCACAACTCTGATATGAATTTGCAGAATTTGAGGCCAGAGATACCTCGTTGTTGCCCTAGTTCTTTGACAAATGTAATGAAGCGATGTTGGGATGCTAGCCCTGATAAACGGCCAGAAATGGACGAAGTGGTATCCTTGTTGGAAACAATTGACACATCAAAGGGCGGTGGGATGATCACTGTTGAACAACAGCAGCGTTGCTGCTTCTTCAGGAAACGAGGTCCTTGAGAAGAGAATATCCAGCTAGAAATGGCTCACGGATTAGAACTGAGGTTCTGTGTTGTTGAGGAGAAAATAATGATAAAACAAGGAGGATAATTTTATTAGAAGATTTAAGATCTCAAGTTTTTAGGAATTGGAACTTTGGTTAGGTAAATGAAGCTCAGATATATACATGCATTCATTCATCAGCTCATGCATGTACAGCTCTGTACCTTTTCATCTTTGAAATCAATTGTCTTTTAAGCACAATTGACCGGTTGGTCTTGGTCCTAGCAAGCTCCAACCTATGCGAGGCAGAACATCTAGCAGTGGTGGTTCTAAGGTTAAGACTTGACGATTTCAATCTTTAATGTTTAGAACTGAACTCAATTGTTCTTTTAAAATTTGGCTTTGGAATTTAGTATTGTTGAATTTAGTGGTTCTTTTTACGTATACATTTATGTTTCGTGTTGAAAACAGTGGGTTTAATTGAATCTAAGGTCTAATAATTGAAAAGCAAGAGTTAGATTTACTTTGTTGCGTGATATACTTTTGCGGAGAAACTCCTGATTTATTGTCACGATCCGGACCTAGGCCTAGCCGTGACACAAAGAATGTGACATCCGAAGGCATCCCATCCAAGCCTCGAGTTCATATCATAGGCATTCATAAGGTAAAATAAACATACATAGGAGAATAAGCAAACAAAAGTATACAAAAAAGACATGTCATAATTTTCATAGGGAATATACATCCATCCATAGTCCAAAACACGCCTCTACATAATAGATCTTGGCGGGGACTAGCACATAGCTCACCCTCAAGATGTACATCAAGAAATAAAAGATAAAGTCTCAACATAAAAGATAAAGTCTCAACATAAAAGAAACATCATAAGGCTTGTTCACGAATCATGGGAACTCACCAACAAGTCTTCAAGCTCACTATCCGGAAACTAGCCACAAAATGGAATGGTCTCCTCATCATTCGTCCCTACATGATTGGGTCATGTAGATAAAGAAGCATGCGTTAGTACATAGAATACACCAAGTATGTAGGTATGCCATGAAATAATGGACATCTCAATAATATCAATATGCATAATCATCATTAACAAAATAAGGGTACAATATACATGAGCATGCAAGTTTAAAGTCATATGAAGAGATATCATACAAATCCATTTATCATCATTACATACATATGTGGGAATAAGGCCATAACCGACATTCATAAGATCATGCGGACTATTATATGGAATCCCGATGTTCACTCTCATCGAGTCAAGAAGAGTCTACTTTGCCAAGGTAAACTTTATTCTCACCCTATAAGCTCTATCCTAGCACAGTGAGAACCATCATTTGACTCCATCCTTTAGGCTCTATCCTAGCAAGGTGAGTGTCCATTAAAAGCTATATGGAACCATTAATACACATTTAAGGCATAAAAACATAAACATCATTCCTATGGTGACACATACTTATGGAACTATGGTATCTACCAAAGCCCTCTCAGTGCTAAGTCATATCCCACGAAATACTTTAAGTCATGCATATATATATGTAACTTTTAACATAGTTCATACTTCGTTAAAATCATGCTTTCATAAGTCATAAATAGTCATCTTAGCTTTCATGAAATCATCATATCATAAGAATAGTCCATTAACTTTGCTTTCATCAAAGTGTGGATAAACATTCCCACCTTAACTTCATCATCATAGACATTTAGGGTTTTCATCACCCTCTTTATCATAGCATCATCATTGTCATTGTCATAACATCATCATTGTCATAAAATATGCTTGAGAAAAGACATAAAGTCACCATTGAAGTTATTTCGAATTTTCAAAAAAACACCTTAACTTTATGGACGCCTTATTACCCCACAAAACTATTAAATACGTACGTAAATAGACCATTTTGGTCCATTTTCTCATCTATGGATCTGCACGTGATGCTCACCTCCTTTTAATTAATTAAATTAATTTAAAACATGGGTCAATTCAACCCGAATCCTTTCAAAAATAAACATTATTGGTTATGCTTAATCCATAAAATTCTCTGTCAAAACTTTCAATTTTTAATCAACAATCAACAAAATTTAACTTAAATTCATGGGTTTTTGTTTGGTTGCTTTGTTCACTCTTGCGGGCTCGAAGTTTACGTGTTTTGCCCGCTTTCTTCACTGAAGTTGGTGTTAGTTTGTTGGTTTAGTGGGTCATTTGGGAGTTGTTGGTCGAGGTTTTTGGTGTAGTGAAGGAGAAGAGGGACAAATGATGGGTCTGGTTCATAGTTGTGCGAGCTTGAAGCTCGCTAGCTTGCCGGATATGGCTATGGGGAAAGGAGAATAGTGGGGTTGTTTGGTAGCGCCGCAGAAAGCTGGCTGGAGAGGGGTTTGAGGCTGCCAATTGGTGGTGGCTGTTGGAGCTAACCCACAAAATTCTAACTCAAATTCATTATCATCTAGCAATTTTTTTTTTAGTTTAACAATTCAAGAAGAATGAGTTTAATGTTCTTGAGATTTTTCAAATTTTTAAAAAATAATTAAGAAGAAATTAAATCTTGAACGGTTTCAAATTGACTTTTTGAACTAGAAATTAACTCAAATTCTTATCCCTTTCAGTAAGTTTTATTAGAGAGAGTGTTGATTTTTCTAAAAAAAAATCTTTAACCAAAAGCTTTTTTTGAAATTTTGGGGAAGATGACATATTTGAAAATAAAATAATTAATTAATAGAGAAAATAAGTAAAACGTGGCACTTTTTAATTGGTTTTTGGAAACAAAATGAGACTTTCACGCGCATCATCAATGTGCTCACAAACATAGAAAGAAAATGGATCAAAATAGTCTATTTATAAAGATATTTAATAGTTTTGTGGGGTAATAGGACTCTCAGGTAGTTAAGGTGTCTTTTTTAAAATTCCAAACAACTTCAATGGTGACTTTGTGTCTTTTCTCAATATGCTTTTACATACTTGAGATTATAATCATGAAACTTCATAACTTTATCATAAGAGACTGGGGTTGAATGTGGGCTCATGAGCAATTGAGTCAAAATCATGCAATTTAATAGAATTCATAGAGTAAACCATGTATAAAAATCATTTTGGATCATTAGTAAAGGAACCCACATCAAATCATTAAGCCTTAGTTATACATACTTTGACATCAAATACTTGTGCTTGAAAATCATATACATCATAATTTATGCATAAGTAGTCTTAATCATCATGTAGAAATCATAATCCATGCATTAGGAATCATACCTTAAAATCCCATAAGAAATCGTCATAAAACTTTGATAAAAAGAAGGTTTTGGATTGGGCTTCATGGATGAAACTAATCCATGAATGAAGTCTTACATACCTCCAGTAGAATCCATAAAATTGAGGTGAGAAATCTGGAAAATCCTTAGTCAACCTTCAAGCCTTAGCTTCAATAGAAACCTTGACTTAGAGAGAGAAATATTGGAAACCCTGGAGAAAAATTTGAGAATTAAAGTCTTTGAATGAATTAGGAATAGTTCTTATAGGTACTAGGCCGGTTGGGTAGTTAGGGGATCCAAAATGACGTAGTTTAGGGCTTAAAATGATTGAAAAAGTAAAAAAATACCCTTTATTAAAAACTATCAAGTCATCAACGAGAACCCTCTTATGGGCCATGGAATGATATACGACTTGTAAAATGTCTCATAGATTAGGGTGTCACAAAAGTTAAGCTATTGGAATTGCTGCTTCCAATTCACGATTACACAAACGACTCGTAGAAACACATATGGGTTGTAAAACCCTCCGTGACATGCTTTCTTACTTAAACAGATTTTTGGTTCCTTCAGGCCTCTTTCCACAATACCCTCCTACGGGTCGTAGAAGATTCTACGGCTCATTTGTTACTTCGTAAGTCAAGTTCTAGAATTCCTTCAATTTTCCACCTTTTCTTAGCAATTACCACGAGGTCACCTACGATGTGTGGATACTTTTATGGGCCGTAGATGGGCTAGTAAGGTCAAACTTTCAGGGATTTTTCTGCCTTCACTTTTTTCCAAACTTATAAACATGAGGGGTGTTACAATATCTCCCCCTTGGGATCATTCATCCTCGAATGAGATGGAATTATGCTAGAATAGAGTAAAGACAGGGTCATCATCATAGCAAAATGCAAAAATGCAACTTAATCATTATTTTCATAAAATCATGAAATTTATGCATCAAATATCATTCTTAAACAGTTTCATGATCATTCGTGCATGCAACTTAACACGCATTCTTGAGAATTTCAAAGGAATAAATTACATTAAGTACCTTAAGCTTGAGTAGAAGAAAGAGATAAGGGTATCATTTCATCATATCCGCCTCAGCCTCCCAAGTAGCACTTTCACTTTGTTGGTTCCTCCATAGCACCTTGACATATGCAACCTCTTTATTCCTCAATTTCTTCACTTGTCGATCCAAGATATCAATTAGTACTTCTTCATAAGTCAAATTTTTCTCAATAGTCACATCCTTCAATGGGACAATAAAATTAGGATCGCCCATGCACTTTCGTAGCAAAGACAATATAGAACATCGGATGAACCATAGCTAATTCCATAGGCAAGTTCAATTCATAAGCTATCTTTCCATCTTTCTTCAATATCTCATAAGGTCTCACATATCTAGGACTCAATTTGCCTTTCTTGCCAAAATGCATTACTCCTTTCATTGGGAAAACTTTCAAATATATCCAATCACCTTCATTAAATTCTAATTCTCTCCTTCTTACATTGGCATATGACTTTTGACGACTTTGGACAATCTTTAATTTTTCTCTTATGACTCTCACCTTCTCCATAGCATCAAGTACCAAATATTGTCCAATTAAGAACATCTTTCCCATTTCAAATCATCCCATTGGTAATCTACATCGCTTTCCATATAAGACTTCAAAAAGAGCCATACCACTGCTTGAATGAACACTATTGTTATAAGAAAATTCAATAAGAGGTATGTGATCATCCCAACATCCTTTGAAATCAAGCACACAAGCTCTCAACATGTTCTCCAAGGTTTGTATTGTTCTTTTGGCTTATCTATCCATTTGGGGATGAAATACGGTACTTAGCTTTACCTTTGTACCAAGGCCTCTTTAATATAATTTAAAAAATGAGAAGTAAATTAAGTATCCCTATCCGATATGATGGACATGGTACCCCATGCAACTTTACCATCTCACAGCTATAGACCTTAGCATAATCTTCGACACCATAAGTAGTCTTCACCGGTAAAACGTGGATTATTTTTGTCATCCTACCCATAATCACCCATATTAAGTCAAATTTCTTTCTAGTCTTTGGCAAACCCATAACGAAATCCATATTCACTTCTTCCCATTTCCAAGTAGGTAGTTCAATATCTTGGGTTAAACCATCAGGCCTTTGATGTTCTACCTTCACTTGTTGACAATTGACACATTCCATCACGTACCTTGCTATGTATTTTCTCATACCATTCCACCAATACACTTTTCTCAAATTCCTATACATCTTAGTGGATCCCAGATGAATAGAGTAATTAGAATTATGAGTTTCGTCAAGTATCTTCTCCCTTAGTCCATCCACATGGGGTACACATAATTGTCCTTGATAACGTAATACTCCATCTCCCTCTTGTGAAAAGACTTTTACCTTCTTATCAACCACTGACCTTTTCAACTCAACCAATGTAGTATCCATATCTTGCTTCGCCTTAACATCTTCACTCAAAGATGATTCTGCCCCATTTGGTATCAACATTTCACCATTACTCAAATTATTCCCTCTCACACCCAAATAAGCCAAACAGTACATTTCTTTAACCAACCCATTATTACCACTCTCAACGTGTGCCATACTACCCATAGACACTTTACTCAATGCATCAACCACAAAATTAGCCTTACAGGGGTGATACATCACACTCGTGTCATAGTCTTTCAAAAGTTTCAATCATCTCTGTTCGCCTTAAATTTAGATCTCTTTGGCTAAACACATAATGCAAGCTGTCACAACCCAAGCCTAGGGCCTATATATGACATGACAAATGGATAACCCGAAGGCAACACAAATAAGCCTCTTAACTTACCATTTGGACATCCATGGTTGCAGAAGAATAATTAAGAAATAAATAAGTAACAATTAATTCTAGGGGAAAATAGGACTTTGGACTCAAGCTATGGGGATATTTTAGGGAAGAGAATTTGCATGAATCACATAACAAATAAAGTCTAAGGAGTGGGTAAGTATGACTCACGCTATGGGGATGTTACCGGGACTTGGGACTTCTATCTCAACAATATACATATAACAAGCATAGAAGGGAGTAAATGGACTAAGGAAAGTCTTTTATAATTACATAAATATAATGGGAGTCAAGCTCAATACACCAATAACCATATCCAATAACACCTCTAATATGAAAGGAACGGGGGCCAAGACATCTCCCGGACTCACCCTCAAAAGATAAATATCCAAAAATAGACAAGTCTCAACAAAAACATGAAAGTAAAGTGGATATTGTCCCCAAAATAGAGGACTCGCCAATGACAATCTTCAACGATTCGACTAGCTACGTGGAGGAGGATGGATAAGATCTCCGATCCCTACATGGTTAGATTATGTCTTAAAAAGAAGTATGTGTTAGTACATAGAATGTACTAAGTATGCAGGGTGCAATGCAACAATGACATAATTCATAACTAACAAGATGCATACTCATATTCAAAGGATATAGGTTCAATATGTCATGAATGATCAATGTCTTAGTCAAAATATCCATGAGGATAGCCAAATCATAAATCATATCATACTTAGATGGAAAAGGACCATAACCGACAAATAAGACCAAGCGAGCTACTACTTGGAATCCCGATATTCACTCCACACCGAATAAAGGAGTGGTTTACTTTGCCAAGGTAAACCATTCACCCACCTTACGATATAAGCTTTTAGGAAAGTGTTATCAAATATCCCTACCTTACGACATGACCTTTTCAGAGGATGTTACAAGATATCTTTACCTTACGGCATGACCTTTTCGGTAGGTGTCACAAGATATGTTTACCTTACGGCATAACCTTTTTGGTATGTATTAAGATATGTCCTTACCTTATGATATAATCTTTTAGGTAGGAGTTACAATGTATTCTACCTTACGATATAACCTTTTCGATAGATATCACACAATACCCTATGATGGCACATAGTTGTGAGACCATGGCTACCAATCAAGGTCCTCTTGGTGCTAAGTCAACAATCCCACAAAATATACAATTCATATACATATACATATTCATATTCTATATAATTTCATAACTCATCATAGTATCATAGGAGTAGCTCATCATACCATCACTTCATAATATCAAGAAAGGGCTTCATATCATTCATAACGTTTGTAAAATTATCATGAGCTCATACCATGCATAATAGCCCTTCAACATTTACAATATTCATAATTCACATGTCATGCCCTCTGTTCTTTACCAATTTAAGAGACTTGTCTCATAACCTTGATCAAAACATGGTGGGTATAATTATAATCTCAACATCATGCAATTCAAGAGTGTAGGACATAAGAGGAGTAAAGACCAATTCATTTTAAAGTTATTCAAATCAACCCGCCAATATTGTAATAAAAAAGCCCCAATGTAGGTATCATGAAATCCGTCTTAAAAGTTGACAATCTTTCATAGTTTACATAGTTCACATCACACATAGCTTCAATGGATATAAATCAACTCATGTGATATGCATGGAATAGATATTCATGTTAACTTAATCAATACTTGAAGAATCCAAGCTAAAATCATGACCATAATGCATAAATAAATTTATCCATAATGTATTTAATCTTAAAATAATGGAATTTTATAAGGAGAAAAGGATTGGCTTCATGGGTGAAAGAATCCTCATGAATGAAGCCCACATACCTTTAACTTGAGACTTTCTTGAAGAAAAACTTGAGGAAGTCTTGAGGCTTCACTTGCTTTTCTTGCAGTCCAAAGAGAGTCTTAAGATTCTTGAAATTTAATGAAATAGTTGATGGTGTTTTGGAGAGAATTTTTGAGAGATTTTTGTGAGCTTAGGGCTAAAAATGACTGAAGAATGAGATATCCCCATCTATATAGGCATTGAGTTATTACCTAATTGCTGTTAAACAAAAACAAAAAAATTACAGAACTTTTTGAACTAGTCCGTGATAAGTCCGCAATGTGGACTTCTTATGGAGTAGTGTATTTTCACACAAATTTTAATCTTTCTTCCCCACTTTGTACTAGGAATGAATGTAGGTCATTTTTACACTAGTGGGCGACAAGTCCATGACTCGGACTAGTCACATACTTTTCTGGTTAAGCCCGAATCACCCAAAAAATTATTTTTTGCTATTGGTCATCTAAAAATCAAAGACCACCCCTTTCCTATATAATTTTGCCCCCTGAAACTAAATATGAAGACTGATTTGCGAAATTGCACATAGATTTTGATATATTCGAGAAATACACTATAGGATATTTTTTCGAGATGTGTGAGATGTGTTACAATATCTTCCCCTTGGGAACATTCATATCCGAATGTAAAGGAAACATACGTAAGAGGAGTGATTAGAAAACTTTCAGCCCAACATGAATGCAATCAATGCACTTAAACACCATTCTCATAAGTTTCAAACATATGCATCAAAAATCACCAAAACTTGTTACCGTGAACATGTATGCATGCAAAAATGACATAAGGGCTGAAACTTAAGACTTGACATCATAGATAGGATCTAGTTGTTATCTTAGGCTTGAATAGAGTGGAAGAGGCACATATATCACTTTTCCATATCCCATTTGGCTTCCCAAGTGACACTTTTGACTTGTTGATTCCTCCAAAGGACTATGACGAATACCACATCTTTGTTTCTCAACCTCATCATTTATCTACCTAATATTTCCATTTGGACCTCCTCATAGGTCAAGTTATCTTCCATCACACCCACAAAATCCAAAGACACTATAAAACTTGAGTCACCTACATACTTTCTCAACATAGATACGTGGATAACCAGATGAGCCATACTTACCTCCATAGTCAACTCCAATTCATAGACAACCTTTCCAACTCTCCTCAAGATCCTATATGGCCCCACATACCTTGTGCTCAATTTACATAAACATAATGGGAATTAAAGATACAAATAACCATATCTAACAACACCTTTAATACGAAAGGAACGAGGGACAAAACATCTCCCGGGCTCACCCTCAAAAGATAAATATCCAAAAATAGAAAAGTCTTAACAAAAACATAAAAGTAAAGTGGACATTGTTCCTAAAGTGGAGGACTCACCAATAACAATCTTCAATGATTTAACTAGCCACATGGAGGAGGATAGATAGGAGCTTTGGTCCCTACATGGTTAGATCATTTAGGCAAAAGAAGTATGCATTATTACTTGGAATGTACTAAGTATGCATGGTGCAATGCAACAATGACATAATCCATAGTTACAAGATGCATACTCATATTCGAAGGACAGATGTTCAATATGTCATGAATGATCAATGCCTTATTCAAAATATGCATGAGGATAGCCAAATTATAAATCATGTCATACTTAGATAGAAAAGGACCATAACCGATAAATAAGACCAAGCGGGCTACTACTTGGAATCCCGATGTTCACTCCACACCGAATAAAGGAGTGGTTTACTTTGCCAAGGTAAACCATCCACTCACCTTACAATATAATCTTTTCGGATAGTGTTGTCAAATATCCCTACCTTACGACATAGCCTTTTCAGAGGGTGTCACAAGATATCCTTACCTTACGGCATGGCCTTTTTTGTAGGTGTCACAAGATATGTTTACCCTACGGTATAACCCTTTTGGTATTTATTAAGATATGTCCTTACCTTACGATATAATCATTTTGGTAGGAGTTACAATATATTCTACCTTACGATATGACCTTTTCGGTAGATATCACACAATACCCGATGGTGACACATAGTTATGGGACCATGGCTAGCAACCATGGTCCGCTTGGTGCTAGGTCAACAATACCACAAAATACACAATTCATATAAATATTCATATTTTATATAATTTCATAACTCATGGTAGCATCATAGGAGTAGCTCATCAAATCATTACTTCATAATATCAAGAAAGGTCTTCATATCATTCATAATGTTTGTAAAATTATCACGAGCTCATAGCAAACATAATAGCTCTTCAACATTTACAATATTCATAATTCACATGTCTTGCCCTATGCCCTTTATCAATTTAAGAGACTTGTCTCATAACCTTGATCAAAACATTGTGGGTATGCTTTTAATCTCAAAATCATGAAATTCAAGAGTGTAGGACATGGCAGGAGTAAAGACCAATTCATTTTAAAGTCATTCAAATCAACCCACCAATATTGTAGTAAAAAACCATAATGGAGGTATCATGGAATCTGTCTTAAAAATTCATAATCTTTCATAGTTTACATAATTCACATCACACATAACTTTAATGGATGTAAACTAACTCATGTGATATGTATGCAATAGATATTTATGTTAACTTATTAAATACTTGAAGAATCCAAGCTAAAATCATGACCATAATGCATAAATAACTTTACCCATAAAGTATTTAACCTTAAAATAATAGAATTTGATAAGGAGAAAAGGATTGGCTGCATGGGTGAAAGAATCCCCATGAATCAATCCCACATACCTTTAACTTGAGACTTTCTTGAAGAAAAATATGAGAAAGTCTTGAGGCTTCACTTGATTTTCTTGCAATCCAAAGAGTGTCTTGAGATTCTTGAAATTTAATGAAGGAGTTGATGGTGTTTTGGAGAGAATTTTTGTGAGCTTAAGGCTAAAAATGGCTGAAGAACGAGATATCTCCATATATATAGGCATTTGTTATTATCCAATTGTCTTTAAGTGAAAGCATAAAATTAATGAACTTTTTGAACTAGTTCGCGATAAGTCCGCGACGTGGACTTGTTCTGTAGTAGTGTATTTTCACAAAAAATTCAATCTTTCTTCCCCGCTTTGGCCAAAGAATGAATATAGGTCATTTTTACACTAGTGGGCTACTAGTCCACGACGCGGACTGGTCACACACTTTTCTGATTAAGCCTAAATCATCCCAAAAATTATTTTTTACTACGGGTCATATAAAAATCGGTGACCATACTTTTCTATATAATTTTTCCTCCTAAAACTAAATATGACATCAGATTTGTGAAATTGCACATGATTTTTGAGATATTCGAGAAATACGCTATAGAAAACTTTTTTGAGATGCGTGAGAGGTATTACACAAGCTCTTATGGTCGGTGAATATATCAACATGCACTCCGTAGAGGTAGTGTCGCCAAACCTTTAATGCAAATACAATTGCCAGCAAATCAAGATCGTGTATTAGGTAGTTCTTTTCATGCAACTTTAACTGTCTTGAAGCATAAGCAATGACCTTCCCATGTTGTGTCAATATAAAACCCAAGTCTATATGTGAGGCATCACAATACACCACAAAACCTTTCAGATCTTTGGATAATGTCAAAATAGGAGCCGAAGTAAGACGATCCTTCAACAATTGGAAACTCCTCTCACATTCTTCGGACCATTGAAACTTTACCTTTTTTTAGGTCAGCCTAGTCAAAGGACAAGCAATGGAGGAAAATCCCTCAACAAACCTTCTATAGTAACCAACCAAACTCAGAAAACTTCTAATGTCAGATGGAGACAACAGTCTAGGCCAATTCTTCATCGTCTCTGTTTTCTTTGGATCAACTCTAACACCATAACCCAAAATAATGTGACTAAGAGAAGCCACTCTCTTAGCCAAAATTCACATTTGCTAAACTTGGCAAAGAGTTATTTATCCCTTAAAGTTTTCAACACAATCCTCAAATAGTCTTCATGATCCTTCACATCCCTTGAATAAACCAATATATCATCTATGAACACCACCACAAACATATCCAAAAATAGTTTGAAGATCCTATTCATCAAATCCATAAAAGCAATAGGGGCATTTGTTAGTCCAAAAGACATAACCAAAAATTCAAAATTACCATATTGGGTACTAAACGTTGTCTTTGCAACATCATCATTCTTCACCCTCAATTGGTGATATTCAAATTGGAGATCAATTTTAGAGAAATAACTTGCACCTTGAAGTTGATCAAATAGGTCATCAATCCTTATAACTGGGGTACTTGTTTTTGATGGTTACCTAATTCAATTGCCTATAATCCACACACATTCGAAGTGAACCATCCTTCTTCTTTACAAATAATACAAGAGCACCCCGTGGTGATACACTAGGCCTTATGAACCCTTTATCAAGAAATTCCTTTAACTGTTCCTTCAATTCTTTCAATTCTGCCAGGGCCATACAATATGGAGGTATAGAGATAAGTTGGGTTTCAGGAAAAAGATCAATACCAAAATCAATTCCCTTATGGGAGGAAGACCGGGTAAGTCATCAGGAAAGACATAAGGAAACTCACTTTCTATAAGGACTGAATCAAGAGGGGAAGCATGAGACTCGACATCCATGACTTGGATAACATGATATAGACAGTCTTTAGAGATCATCTTCATGGCTTTCATATAAGAGACAGACCTCCCTTTGAACATAGAATTTGTTGTCTTCCATTTAAGAATAGGCTCATTAGGAACTTGGAATGTGACCTTACAGGTCCTACAATCAATAGAAGCATAGGATAGATGCAACCAATCGATACCAAGAGTAACATCAAAATCAGTCATGTCTACTAAATCACATGGGAAAACTTTATGTAAGACCGACATGTGACATTTTTTATAGACTTTCTTGGCTAGGATTGACTCACCAATAAGAGTATAAACAGAATAAGGCTTTAGCAATACTTCTGGAATCACATCAAATTTCATGAAAACATAAGGAGTAACAAAAGACATATTGACACCGGGATCAAGCAAGGTATACATATCATGATCAACGATTTTTAACATACCAGTAACCACATCGGGAGCCTCATCAACTTTTTGTCTAGCATGCAAAGCATAGAATCAATTACCATGGGGAATACCACCCTAAACTTAGGCACCTTGTTGCACTTGCCCCTTTTGAGCCACTTGACCTTTTGGACGACCTCCATTACCTTTATTAGCCATATTGGGAAAGTCAACAATTTATTGTCCTACATTTCCACAACTGAAAGATGCATTAGTACCCTTTAAGCACTCACCAACTTTTGAGTAATGACACCACCTCTCACAAAATCTCCTTAGCCCTTGGGATTGACCCCTTTCTCTTTATCAAACTTTTGAGTATCACCCTTTGAATATTCTTAGACTTATTGGAATCATCCATAACCAGATTTACCATAGGAGAACCCTCCATCATGGAGAGCCCTCTTGGACTCCCTTGACCTCATATTTTGTAATTTCTCACTCTTCACTTGTTCGACATATATCATAAGCCTAGAGATATCCATTTCCTTGACAAGTATGGCAGCCTTACATTCCATTTTCACCAAGTCGGACACACTCAAAATAAACTTGTTCATATGAGCCCTTGAATCGACTTCCAAGGAAGGAGCAAACTTGGATAATTTTTTGAACTTGACAGAGTATTCCCTCACACTCATACCCCCCTTTCTTCAAACTTATGAACTTCATAGCTTCCTGATAACATGCAAAGCATAGATGACACCAACATGAGTAGCATGTACCCCTCAAGACCATTCACAAAGAGTTAAGCAAAAGATCTCCAAGACCAACAAGCAATGTTCATGAAAAAGGAAGCATTAGAGGAGTTTGAGGGTTACCAAGGAAAGGCTTACAACGTATGGAAGGTCTATCAAAGTGAGGAAAAGGAAGAAAAGAGGCCATGTGTGCAAATGGCTATTACTTGAATTCAAGGATTTGAAAAGAAGGAAACCAAACAAGGCCCTTACTCATTAAGGGTAAAATTGTAAAGAGAATGTCTTCTTTTATTTACTTAGTATAAATAGTCATATTTTATCATTTGGAAGACTTAGATTATGTTGAATATTGAATCATTAAAATTGTAGTATTTTCTTAGTGAGTAATTAGTGAGTAGTTAGGGTGAACTCTTGGAATTATTGGTTGACTTATTTGGTTGATTAATTAAAGTGTCACCCATTTGTGGTTTTGGTTTCCCTTTAATTTTCTTGCTAGGGTTTTATTTGGGTTCTTGAAATCAATTGGGAGGTGAAGGTTTTAGTCCCTTGTTTTCTATAATTTCAATAGTTTGAATTTAATCTACATATCCTTTTATTTTGTTCCCTTTTCTTTTCCTTTCTTGTTTAACTCCCTTATCATTTGGTATCAAAGCTTAGGTTTAGGTTTGTTTTCACAAATCTAGGTCTTAGAATTTTGATCCACTCAAAAATCCAAAAAAACAAAATTATTTTTATTTGATTTGTTGTTTTTGATACTAGATTCTTGTTCACTAGTGTTTTTAGATCCTAAATATCAAATTTTATTCAATTTGGAGTTGTGGAAATGAAGTTACCATTGAAGGGTTTTGAGTATTCAAACTTTTCAAATCTGGAAAGTGGTCTTTTGATTGAGAAGAAATTGAAGGCTAATGATTATTGGAGTTTATTCTCTATGTCAAGGGGAAACTAATCCTAAAGTTTGAGCCAATTTCGAGTTGATTTGAAGGTGATGGGGTTTAGTGTGTGTTCTTGGTGTTCTTGAAGAAGAGGAAGACCAAAAGGTACATTTAATCTAATTTTCTCAAGTAAAAAGTTAGTCAAAGGTGTTTGTTGGCTCTTAGTGGAAATTTGAAAATAAAAATAAAAATAAATAATTTCCATGTCAGCACCAACTCAGCGCCACATCAACGCTCAACAGTGAGTCAGCACTCCAGTCAACTCCAGACGTGCCACATGGCGCGTGTAGGTCAATTTTAGAGACTCAAAAGTTGCTAGACACCCCAAAATATTTCTAAGTATGGGAGGTTTTTTTTGGGGCCTAAACATTTTTGTAAGTGTCCAAATGACATGATTTTTTAAAAATATTTTCGTACTTCAATTTTTCAACTATTTAGCAAGTAATTAACATATTTAACTACTTGTTAACTAGTTTTAATCATTAAATCAAACCCCTTTCAAGTCATGAACACCTAAGGCTTCAAAAGTTTTTCTAAGTGTCCGAACTCAATTCTTCTTCTTTGTCACTCATTTTTTTTCATTTCTCAACTATTTAACTACTTAACAACTTTAATTACTTGTTAACTAGTTTCTAAACATTAAATCATCTCCTTGATTCTTCAAATTAGGTAATAAGAAGTAATTTCTTCTACTTTTGTTACTTAGCTTTTTTAAGTTCAATTTTTCTTGTGCCTCTTTCTTCTAGTTTGCTCCTTTTATTCATGTTCCTAAGCTTTGTTTGAGTCGTCCTTCTTTCAAGAGTCATAAGAATCCACTTCACCACAAAGGATAGGTGACCTTGAATTGATTGAGCAGAGCTAGTTCACTATTAATTTTGAGATGATGCCAGAGAAGGTTCGTGGAGAGTTACATACAAGTGACGTGAGACTTTTGCTACTAATCTTGTTTGTTGAGTATTGTAGGTATCATGTCTATTACAAGTCCAATTGGAGAAGGTTCAGAGAATATCATGAAAACTCTTGCCTACATCTCCAAACAAATAGCAAAAATAAATAGAAGGATGGAAGGTATGGAGGAAAGGTTGGTATAGGTGGAGAATGAAAATCGAGGAAAAGCAATTCTAATCGAAAATGAGGAGATAAAAAGGGCATCGATGCATTCCACCACCATTACCTAGGGACAAGCCCATAATCTATGTCTTCCTCTGCAAAGCCGAACCCGAAGCTACCAATACCCCACTTTCCAAACGAACAACAATCCAAACCATACAAGACAAGCTACACCACACCCAAACCCACAACCCTATCACCCTCCACAAGAGAATCTTCCTTTTGTGGCAAACCAAGTCCAATACCAAACTCCATTCCAAAATGCATCAAATGCATCTTCTCATGAATTTCACCCATCACCTCCACCAAATGCACCACAAATTTCCCACCATGACTACCAATACTAAAATTCTCTCTATGATGAAATGCATAGACATCTCAACAATAATGAGTTTTGTGAGCATAGGGGTAGGGATACCTATGGAGTACAAGGGGAAGGAGCCCGAGCTCGAGACTTGGGGTGGGATCATGGCATAGGAAGCCAAGATTATACGTATTGAGGAGATAAAGCGAGGAATAGAGGAGATAGGATGGGATATAGAGAAGATAGGATGGGAAATAGAGAAAATAGGTTTGAGGAGAGGAATGATCAAGATAGGGGCTTAAATACTATCAAGGTCACACTTCCAAGGTTCAAAGGAAGTAGTGACCCCGATGAGTTCTTGGAGTGGAAAATTCAAAGTGAGCGGATCTTTCTCATAAATAATATCTCAAAAACTTTGAAGGCAAAGTATGCTCTCACACAATTTGAAGGGTATGCATCCACTTGGTAGGAGTCCAAGAGGAGGGAAAGGGAGAGCCATCACATCTACAAGTTACCTACTTGGTAAAAGTTGATTGCACTTATGGATTTGAGATACTTGACTCCAAACTACTACCAAGAGGTACTCAAAAATGTGTTTATGTTGAGGCAAGGTACCAAAAGTGTTGAAGAGTATTATGATGAGTTTTAGAACTTACAGATGAAGTCTAAAATTGAAGAGAACATGCAATGTACGATGATCCAATTTGTGGCCAACTTGAGGTATGATATCTTGAATCCATTGAAGGTTAAGCACTATGAAACTCTTGAAGCGGCTTTCCATGATGCCTTAAAGGTAGAAGCGAATTTGAAAGAAGAAACGATATACAAGGACAAAGGTTCTTCAACTTCAACATGGGACAAAGGTCAGATAATTGGAAGACAACCTCTTCTAGGGAGAAATCTAAGGGTGGTCAAGCGACTCAAGTCAAGCTTGGTTAGCAATCCAAGGTAAGTGAGAAATCACAAGGTGGTAACTATGCTAAACCTAACTTTTCTCGTCCCTCTACAATTCAATGCTTTAGATGTCAAGAGAGGGGACATGTTCCTAGTGAGTATCCTAATAGGAGGACGATTATTGCTCTTTAGGATGGGTATACGACTGAAGATAAGGAATAGGGTGATAAAATAAATGAGAGTGAGGAAGATAGAGGCGAGGAAGATGCTTTGAGAAATAAAGAAGCAAGGTTGGATGAGAGGGTCAATTGCTTCATGGAGAAAGGAAAATCTTTTCTTGATAATGGTGAAGACTTGAAGGTGAATTCCAATCTTTCATGTGTTGTGAGAAGAATTATGGGAGCCCTTAACAAAGAAGAACTTGATCAAAGGGAGAACCTATTTCATGGTAGGTGAAAAATTCAAGATAAAGTGTGTTCTTTAATAACTGATAGTGGAAGTTTCACTAATGTGGTGAGTATTTCTTTGGTGGAACGTATGCGAATTCTAATCACAAAGCATTCCAACCCTTACAGCTACAATGGCTCAATGAGAGTTGAGAAATGAAGGTTCTCAAACAAGCAAGTATTCGGTTTAGTGTGGGTAAGTACAATGAAGAATTGACTTGTGGTGTTGTACCCATGTTGGCATATCATATTTTGTTGGGAAGACCATCGAAATTTGATAGGGATGTTATGCACCAAGGAAAATCTAACAAATACACTTTTGTTATTGAAGGTAGAAAGTATGTTCTTGTACCTCTCGCTCCATACCAAGTGAGTGAGGATTATCGGGCTATGAAGGAGCTTCGAGAGAAAATAAAGGTGGAGGAGGCAAAGGGGGATGGTGGAAGTTCCATTATTGTTCCAATGGAAGGAGGTTTCTTGGCTAAAAATAGAAAGAATATGTTCATGATAGCAATGCCAAACAAGTGTTTGAAGGGTGTGGATGAGGGACGCTTTCTAGTATGTCTTGTCAACACCCATCTTCTATTTCATGCTAACCAAAATACTAACACTTTGCCTAGTATTGTTTCTTCTCTTTTGCACGCCTATGATGAGCTATGTCTGGAGGAAATGCCTGCGGGACATCCTCCTTTGAGGGGAATTGAACACCAAATAGATTTTGTATCGGATTCAAAAATTCCCAACCATGCAGCCTATAGGAGTAATCCAAATGAATCCAAGGAGCTACAAAGGCAAGTGGAAGAGCTTCTTAAAAAGGGGTTGATAAAAGAAAGCTTAAGTCCTTGTGCCATACCTATGATTCTTGTTCCCAAGAAAGATGTCACTTGGAGAATGTGTATTAATTGTAGAGCCGTAAATAAGATCACGGTGAAGTATCGACATCTAATTCCTAGGCTTGATGATATGCTTGATGAGCTATGTGGATCAAGTGTATTCTCCAAGATTGACCTTCAAAGTGGGTATCATCAAATTTGTATAAAACCAAGTGATAAGTGAAAAATGGCTTTCAAGACAAAGTTTGGGTTGTATGAATGGCTTGTGATGCCATTTGGATTGACAAATGCCCCAAGCACTTTCATGAGGTTGATGAATCATGTTCTCAAACCTTTCATCAACAAGTTTGTGGTGGTGTATTTTGATGACATCCTTGTGTATAGAAAGACAATTGAGGAACATGCGTCCCATTAGAAGCAAGTGTTTGATGTCTTACTACAAGAGCGTCTCTTTGCTAATCTCAAAAAGTGATCATTTTGTGTTGAAAAGGTTGTATTTTTGGGTTTTGTGGTTAGTTCAAATGGGATAGAGGTTGATGAAGAGAAGGTAGAGTCCATCATGTCTGGGCCAACTCCAACCAATGCAACCGAGGTAAGAAGTTTTCATGGATTAGCAAGTTTTTACCAACGATTTGTAAAAAGGTTTAGTTCAATTGCTTCTCTTTTGACCGAGTTAACCAAGAAAGATGTACCTTTTGTATGGGGGAAAAACAAGAGAAGTCCTTTCAAGCCTTAAAATTGATGTTGATTTCTTCACTATTGATTCAACTACTCAACTTTGATAAGACCTTTGAAATTAAATGTGATGCTTCGGGTGTTAGAATAGGTGGTGTATTGAAGAAAGAAGGATAACCATTGGCTTACTTTAGCGAAAAGCTAAAGGGGGTTACTCTCAAGTACTCAACTTTTGACAAGGAATTGTATGCACTTGTACAGGTGTTGGCTCATTGGCAACATTACTTGTGTCACAAAGAGTTTGTGATAAGGACTGATCATGAGTCCTTGAAACATCTTAAGGGGCAATCCAAGTTGAACAAGTGACATGCAATGTGGGTTGAATTCATTGAAACCTTTCCCTATGTGATCAACTACAAGCAAGGCAAGGGAAATGTGGTAGTGGATGCTCTATCGAAAAGGTTTATGTTTGGAGTACCTTAGCTTCTAGAATGATGGGATTTGAAAGCTTAAGGAAATTCTACTCTAGGGATCCCGACTTCAAAGATAATTTTGATAATCTTACCCAAGGGAAACGGGTTGATAGGTTTCAATTGGTTGATGGTTTGTTGTTCAAGGATGGACGAGCTTGTGTTCCTATGAGCTAATGGAGAGATCTACTTGTTAAGGAGGCTCATAGTGGTGGTTTGATGGGACACTTTGGAGTACCCAAAACATTTGACATTCTAAAGGAGCAATTCTTTTGGCCCAAGACGAAGTATGATGTGAAGCGAATTTGTGGATAGTGTCTTGATTGTAAACATGAAAAATCCATGACTCGACCCCAAGGTAAGTCTCTCCCTACTCCTAGTGGCCTATGTATGGATATCTCTATGGATTTTTTGTTGGGTCTTCCTAGGACTAAAAGAGGACATGATAGCATATTTGTGGTAGTGGATAGATTATCTAAAATGACTCATTTCATTCCATGTCATAAATGTGATGATGCATCCCATGTAGCATTTTTATTTGTCATTAATATTCTTAAATTGCATGGAGTCCCTCAAACCATTGTTAGTGATATGGATTCCAAATTTCTTAGTCACTTTTGGAAGAGTCTATGGGGTACACTTGGTACCAAACTTATGTTCTCTACTTCTT
>JBCEWC010004724.1:3194-26569 GCA_038996855.1 Solanum aculeatissimum
ACGTAACTAAACCCTACAAACAAATACCTACATAACTAAACCTTATGTAACTACATTTGATAATTAAGAAATAAAAATTAACTTATTAATTTCTTTTGAATTCTACATAACTAAACCCTACAAACGAATACCTACATAACTAAACCTTATGTAACTAAACCTTGTATAACTAATAACTACATAACTAATACTTGCATAAATAAACCCTACATAATTAATACCCACGTGACTCTAACCAAACATAACTAATACTTGCATAACTAAATCCTACATAATTAACACCCACATAACTCTAACCAATAACCAAACGCCCCAGCATCAATCTCTTGTTTTCTTGTTGCATACTTTCTAGTAATGCTTGCGATGATACTCAACATAAAAACTGATCGTATGAGACCTGCTGATCTTGACTTAGTCAGCAAATATTGCAATTATTTTGTATCTTCTTTGCAATTTCAAGGCTTTCGCTCTTCAAGTCTGAATAGGTTAGAGCCTATAACTTGCGCCACCTTCTTAAATCACTAGAATCCACCATTGATATACCAAAACAAAGCACAATTCGAACATGGAGCAAAATTGTGTAGAATAGAGAAGAGTAGACAGATTTGGTAAATTTTCCTAAAAATCTTAACCAAAAAGAAAAGACATTCAGGAGTATTAGTCCATATTTTTATGATAGGTCAAGCATAATTTTCTTCCATTGTATGGTATTGAAGAAGATGAAAATTAAACTAGTGCCCATCTCCACTGACTGCTATCGAAGTATTTATCAACTTTCGCATGTAATTAAATGGATAAAAGTTTTTGGGGATGTGCTTTTTTCTAATAAACAACAAAATGGCTATTACCACTTCAATTTACGAGTATAAAAAGGGAAGTCTTCAAAGAGAATCCAGATGTCTAGAGGCCACAGTTCGAATCACACTGCACTGCACTAGTTCATAGTTTCATCATTATATAGTTGCCAGTTGTGAAAAAAGAGAAAATGAAAGAGATTCATTTTTGCACATGACAAGGTACTTTTTGTTATTAATGGGATAATAATACATGACAATAAAGAAATGAGCAGGAAAAATTAGACCAACTCAATTGCCTTTCTCTGCTCCAGCAAGGTGGTTCCAGGTTTACATAACTATTACTCCATCCTCAACTGTAATAACTTTTTTACCTTGTGAGCTTCACTTTCACATGCTACTCATTTTGGAAAAACTCGTTAGGTTGACAGCCATTTTAAAAAAAAAGAAAATGCAATGTCAATATGTTGGACATTGTCAGTTCCTAAACAGTTACAATATACCAAATCCAAACAAAATCCTTGTTAAGCACGTACAAGATACCCAATGGTGAGACAAATCAATGCAACCATGCAAAGGAATAACGGAGGAAAACCAACTTGAGCTCTCTTTCCAACAACCTTTGTCCTTAGTAATGCCTGTAAGAAATGACATATTCAAGTTTTAAAGGTTAGACACCAGCCTTGAGGTCAATCTGATCCCCATGTTTGTATGCAGAAGAACTAGCTGAAAGTATTTCTAGCTTTTTATTAAGAACCCCCACAGAAAAAGTCTCTTTGTTTCAATGGGACTTCAATTTTTTGGGTAGTCATTTCAACTCAATGTAACATTTCTCGAAACATTTCAATCATTATCGTTATTGTGAAAAATATAAGAGAAAAATTATTATTGAATTGTTATCTCTACATTATTACATTGAGACCCTATTTATAGACACTATATTACTCTTTTTCCAACGAGGATTGTAGATATTATTCTTGGTCCTATTCCTATTCTAACACTCTAACTTGTTACAAATGTAATTAGTACGATGATCGATGAAGAGCTTGGCAAGAGATATCTGCAAGATGATCACTCGACTTCACAAAATTGACAATCAATCTCAATGTGTTTAGTCTTTACATAAAATATTGGATTTGATGCTAATGCCAATCTATATCAATGCGCTTGGTTTTCCCGTGAAATACTATATTTGATCCATAATATCAATAAACACAGAGTAATAAATTCCTAAATTGCAGTGTTGAACTTCCAAAACCATGCTCAGAAGACTATTTCATACCATAGAGTTACTTCCACAATTGATATACAAGGCTATTAGACTCCCCCTAAGCAAGGAAATTAGGTGATTGCTCCACATAGATTTCTTCCTCGAGATTATCATGAAGAAAAGCATTCTTAATGTTCAACTGATTAAAAGGAAAGTCACTTTAAAACTGGTTGAAACTTGCTCATGCGCTAAATTATTAGATTTGATGGTTGAAAGTGGTCACAATCAGAGAAATAAAATTATATGGGTAGGGTTGGAATGATGGCACGACCCTACAAAGAAAGAGTTATATGGGTAGGGTCGGAATTATGGCACGACCCTACTGGAAAATTAGAATTATATAGGTAGGATCATATTGATGGCACGACCCTACTGAAAAAGAGAAATTGTATGGATAGGGTCGAAATGATTGCACGACCCTACAAAGAAAGAATTATATGAGTAAGGTCGGAATGATGGCACAACCCTACGCAAATCGAATTTGAGAAAAGTCGTCGAAATGATGGTACGGTGTTACATAAATTAAATATGAAAAAGTATTCACCGGAAGGATGACATGATGCTACATAAATTGAATATGAGAAAGTAGTCACCAAAAAGATGCACGGTGCTACGCAAATTAGATATGAGAAAATAGTCACCAAAAAGATACACAGTGACCCAACTTTTGCTAATACAATCATTGACCAGACGGGCGTCATATATGGGTCATAGCTGCCCGCTGACAGCGAAAGCTCTTTGATTTTCTACCAGGACCGTAGAAGCTCTGATACCATATTACCATGTGAAAAATATAAGAAAAGAATATTATTGAATTGTGTCTCTACATTATTACACAGAGACCCTATTTATTATCACTACAATACAATTCTTTACCAAGTAAGATACTATTTACTATTTCTATTCCTACTACTATTCCTATTCCTATTCCTATTCCTCTTCTAAATAGGATTGCATATACCTATTCCTATTCTAACAGTTATTAAGTGAGCAAATGATTTTCCTAGACATTTTGCAGCATTGAGTAACATGATGCAGAATAGCCAATGATCTTTATCATTAATAGGAGGAAACTGATACATGGTCAATAAATCAATTCTTTTGGAAGTCATTCATTGCTAAATATTGGAAAATGTTGCTTCTTCTGAGGACAATAATTACACCTCAACTCAGAAAGCAAAGCATAAAATGAAGAAATTGGAGCATAATTCTTCTCTGATAAGGCTTGAGATAAATAGCTGAGTTTCTTTGAGATTCGAAAGACAACAATACCTAGCAGGGCCCTACTCCATTGTAATAGAAAGGAGCATACATATCTTCTAAAGAACAAAATCAACATTGCGTTAATCAGCACAAAATGGAGATAGAACACTTTAAGACATGTTGCACTTCTGCCAGAAGCGCAAAAGCGACATTGCTTCAGATGCTAAAGCAACTCTGGCAGGGTCATTCAACTCTCTGTTTATATGTGCAAAGGATCAGCATCCTAACCGCTTCATCGAACTTTTTCATCCACATAACTGGTCCTTCTTAAATTTCTTTGGAAACTGGTAAAGTTGGTTGTTACTAAACTCATCACTCAAAAAAATTTTGATTATTCAAAGAATGAGTTTTAGGAAGTGAAAAGGTTTTGCAGTTCCCAGTTCTTGTCAGTTAGCAGTAGGAAAACAACAACAATAAACTTCTCATAACCTGGTAACACCCTCTGAACATAAGTCAAAATCAAACTGATAGGAGTAATTACTCATTCAACCTGAGAAGGTTCATTATCTTAGCTTTCTTTAAGGATAGGATAATAGCATTACAATTTGTAAGAGAAAGCACAAGATACACCACAAAGAGTACAAACACAAGAGATATGCATGGAGAGCTAGTGACTAACCAATTCTTGCTTCAAAACTTCTACGTCTTTGATGGTACTTCGCTTCTCTTCTTTTAACTTTGCAATTATGCATTCAGCCTGGCAAGGAAATTTCCATCAAGTTCCTAACTATTTGTTCAATACAGAAATGCTAGGACACGAGATTTCTAGAGGATCCTTGAGTAATCAGCACCAAAAGTGGGTTTGGGGTGTGGGAGAGAAACAAAAATCTGCAGGCTTTAACAGTTGATTACTCAATAAAACCAGTAGGGCTTCACTATCCTTGTTATTTTTAACTACCAAATTTTCTTGGAATAATAATGTCAAAAGGGGAACTTTCTAAATTTATTCGAAATTTATAAAGATAAATAGTTTTTAATCATTCCTTAGAAGCTGAATCTCTCTCCTATTAAGTCACGTAAAGATGCAGAATCAAAATTGCAGGATATAGAGGAATGTGGTGATAGTGCAGAACCAAATATACTCAAACTGTGGAGTACCAAGAATTTAATACTACAAGACAAACCTCAATAAGCTGAGAATTCATTGAATTTATCTTAGACTTTAGCTCCTCAACATCTTTGGATAGTGACAATTTTGTCTCCATGTTCAGATTTCTTGATTTGACAACCTCATTGGTATTAGACTCCTTGTTCTTAGGAGAATTCAACTTGACGTCTTCCGCAGTCTTAGCCAATCTTGGCTCCTCTTCTTCTGCATCAAAATCTGCACCCTTCTTGCTATCAACCACCTGCATTGAGAAGCAAATGTCTAATAGATAGTCACAGTCCAAAAAGTTTTCATTGTATAAACGTCTTTTACACATACTTGACTTATTGTTTCGTCAATCTCATCAGTATTGGAGTTGGTATTTTTTGCAAAGTTCAGATTTTTGACGTCTACAATTTTATCCAAACTTGGATCCTCTGTTTCTTCCTCAAGTTTAATATCGTTGTTGTTCTTAACCACCTGCATTTGGGAAGAAAACTTCTACAACTGAATTATCAGAGTTCAGAAAAGGAAATGCGTCAACTGTCAAGATTATATGTTTTTCTCTTGCTGGCAATAACCAATGGCCAGCTGCACCAAAAAATTTAGTGTCATCAAAGTTTATAACTGACCTAAAGGTATGGAAATATGCAGGGTAAAATCATGACCACCAGTAATTCACTAATCGACATTCTCTATGGGTTTTATCAGATAATTAAATACCCACATTCTTGAGGCACTACCCTACAGGTAAGTAAAAATAGACGATAACACAACTTACAGTTTGAGCTGGAGGAAGGTTTTCAACACCACTTGGAATTTTTTCTTGTTGCATCAAAGTCTCAATAGATGCACCTTGCTTGGAAATTCCATTAGCTGGCTGCAGAACTGGAGACTGGGGTGGGCTAATCAGAACAACCTTTAATTTGCACTCCTCGATATATTTTCCATTATCTTTGTTGAACTGGCAAAAAAAAACAGAATGAAAATGAGAAACTATAAAATAGTAGACTTAGATGATGCACTGCAATTTTTACCATGCTGGATGGAATTTCCTCTTCACTAGTTCCAAAAGGGACAACTGTGCACTGAATCAAAAATTTATCTTTGCATAGCATATCAGATGGAGCAGTCCTCTGAGCTTGCATTGTAACTGCATTCCAAGATAAAGTCAGTATCAGAAACTAAGAAATGTAGTTTTGACTAGGGTCACAAATCAACCAGCACAGAGCGAAAGTTTGTCACAACTTTGCTTTGTTGGACTAGTAAGTGAATTACGCTCAAATATGGGACAGATACTATTTTCAGGGTCAAATATGACTTGACATATCTTGTGAATTCATCTTGATAGGTCAAATCACCAGAATCTTTAACTGCCAATATCAAGCATGAGCATTGAAAGCAGAACAACTAGTAGAATGAAACTTCCTCTCACATGTTGCTGATCTCCGGATATTGACGTTTACATCACTAAAAAGATTCAGTAAACAGGAGCACTAATGAATCTACAAGGATAACTGACTTCATCGTTGTCAATGAATCAGAACCAGCAAGGCAAATTATATATACCTGTGAAATCATATGTTGATTTTGGTTTGATAACACCTATATTAGGCCGGACACAGTATTTCTTGGGTGATGTGGTCTTCACCTGAAAAAGGAAAAAGAAAAAACACAGTTGGGTGGTCTCGCTCTCAATCTCAACAGGGGACAGCTGTATCTCATCTCTAAAAGTTTACATGAGGGCCTGGTTATTCATAATGTCAAGAAAATTATCATACCTTGAAAGCCACATATTGGTCGGTGATATTAGCTATGTGAACTGCACATGAACTTTGTTTCTTCACCTCAACTAAAAGCAAAGATAAGAGTTAGAATCACATCCTTTAATCCAAGACAAGTACAAAACGAGATAATAATGTGCTTATGAAGCTGAACTCAAAAATAAGCAAACATTCCTGATGGATCCTAATCTGCCTGTCTCAAAAGTTTTAACTCTTTATTAAGCTGTCTTCCTCCTGAACCACGAAGGTGTTGTAAGAAACACCTTTTTAGCTAATGTCAAATTGTGATAATATGAAAGGTAAAGCAGTTACAATTCAGTAATTGCCTTTTTCATCTGTCAACACAAAAAGGGTATAAGAAATTAAATAATTGCCTTTACAGTACTTCTGGATACCATTACGGGCAATGTGAGAGACACACATGTAGTGATGCTAGAAGAATATGAAACCAAAACAGGCTTCCTCAGCTTTGTAGTCGAAAACCAGTCACTACCACTCAGAATAGTAGTCCATAACATGTATTCTTAGTTTAGCAGATGGTGATGCTTTCATAGTCATATGTTTAGTTCAATATGGTTGGTGCTGAATGCAGTTGAAGGAAACCAAAAGTTCTTGCCAGAAAATGTCAAGTGCACCCCATTTTTTCTTTCTAGTTTCACTCACTAAATTTGTAAGGAAATAACTGCAATTTCGAGTACTTACATGTAAACTTGAGTTCACAAGGTTGAATCTCCACTAGTTGTGTGTTTATCATTATTCTTCACCTGCATCCATAGTAATACAATACACATGGTTTGACTGGGGAGTACTAGGTTAATCAACAAAGCAAAACAGAAAACAGCACAAAATAAAAATAAGAAAAAAAAGTAAAGGAAGAGGGATGGCCTGAGGAAAACATAATCAGGTGCTTATAATAACATACCTTCAACTTAACAGATCCAAATCAGAAGCAATTATTCACACTGCCGGCTTATCTGAGAGCAAAATAAATTTATACATCAAAACATTGCTTTGCTTAACACCATCGATATTCATAACTACTTACGGCAGAAAATAGCAGGCAAATTTTGAATCACATTAGTGCAAAATTTGAATATGAGTCCAGTATTTGCCGGAGTCTTGGACCTAACTCACACCCCCAAAAGCTAGCTCCCAGCTAGCTCAAAGGGAGGAGGATTGCCCAAGCCTTATAAAGAGTCCACCCATCTCATTAACTACCAATGTGGGACTTTTTGTCATTCTTCAACACCTCACCTCACGCCCAGTGCTTAGCATCTGGGTGAGATGAGTCCTGAAACCATATAAAATTAGGTCTTGGGCCCAAACCATTAAGGAGTCCACCCATCTCATTAACCATCAATGTGGGACTTTTTGCCATTCTTCAACAAAGAATATCAGTAGGCGTAGTAGTAAACTAAGACGGATCTCTCTCTCACTCACTCACTCGTTCACACATACATATCACTTTGCGTCGACTGATTTCAAATTTCTGGTGCGCTGTGGTAGAAGTTATAAGCTTAGTATCAGAGAAATCGCATCTGTCGACTGAAATTCCGATTTCAGATGCAAAAACTAGTTTAACAAAGTGATCGTACAACAAAAAATGACTAATTAAGCAAAATCAAATCCAATAATTACTTACCGATGTTCAAACTCCGAAGACAAAATCGCCCAATCCTGAAGATCTGAAACACTGGGAAGAAGAAACTGAGAAAAGTAGTTGCAAAAATGGCGAACACTTGAAGTGAAAGGGATGTGGGAATGGGGAACGAACGGTTAACGGAGTTATGATCATTTACCGTAGCGCTCCATCCTGCTATTTGATAATTTGAATTCTTTTGTGTGTGTTTCGGCATATTGGAATTTCTGTATATATAAAATATTTATTATTTATAATAATATAATTTTAATATATATAATTTATTTTTAATATATAATATAATTTTTTAATCAAAATAGAAGTTTAATATATTTGTAATATTATTATTGCATTCAAAATTACTTTTATACATGGTGTAATTTATTTATATTACATGCATAATACATCTTTCATATATAATGCAGTTTTTTTAATCAAAATAATTATAATCTATCTATGTTATATTAAAAGTGTGAAACCCTTAGAAATGTTATTTGAAGTTTTTGTACTTTGTTAAAAGTTTCTTCATATATTTATAATATTGATTTTTAGTCATGGAAAGACTCCTAAATTTTCCTTATTTGATAGACTTCTACTTCTTCCTTATTTGAATGAAGAAAATATTTTACAGTCGTTAAGAAAAATTTTAAAATTTATCATGAATTCTAATTAGTAATAGAATCTCTATATATAGGACGTTTATAAATAAATAATTTATCAAAATTAGTTAATTATTTATTTTTTTATAAGTTCATAATTAAACTTATTTTTTCTCTATAATGTTTGTTATCAAACGAGATACACACTTTGATCACGTTCAAAGCGCGTACAACAAAATTAGTACATTTTAATGTATTTATATTACATATATAATTCACTTTTAATACATAATACAATTGTTATAAATAGTAAATAACTTTCAAATAGGGAATATCTAGGTAATAAATAAAAATGTGTTGAAAAACAGTAAATATTTTATAAAAGGAATTCAAAAAGGTTATTATTTCTAAATTAAAATTTCTTAATGCACTACGTGTGCAACCTGGCTTTTTTACAAGGAATGTGTTGGTGAGCTTGGAAACTGGTTTGGGAGTTTCGTTTGAGATAAAATCTCATTTATACCTACTACCATGATCATCTCATGAGCTTAATTTTTGAATTTTTTGGGACTTATTTTCTCTTTCGTTTTGAGTCTGTCTTTTTAATCAACAAAGCGAATTTAAGGTATCTCATTAAAAATAAAATAATTTCACTATTACACCATAATTTGAGCTAATTGCTAATTTGAATTTATTAACGGAAAAAATATTTGTACGGGTACTTTTTAAAAAATATTATTGATTTTAGTGATTTTTTTATTTATAGCAATATTATAATAAATCTGTAATTGTATTAAAAGTGAATTATGCATGTAATATAGATGTATTATAAGTGTTTAATAATATATTGTCCTTATTTGATAAGAAATTGGTACAATGCATATTAAAGTGTGTGATAAATATATTATCCATCAATAAAATTTGTATTATATATATTATATAAAATAGTTCTTTATGATATATATTAAAATTGTATTATAAATATTCAATAAAAAAATTATTATTAGTATAGAAGATAAATATTTTCTTAGTACAGTATATCTATGTAAGTTTCCCTTTATTAACTAGTTACATAGTCCATGTTACCCAATAACATTGGTTTTAAATATAATTAATTAAATATTTTATAAAATGTGAAATTATATATTTTTTTTAAGTGAGCTAAAAAATAAGTTATATTGTTTTCAAAAATTTTAAAAATATTATTAAATAAAGCAATTCAAAACCCCAGCAAGCATTGACGCTGTACTGTCTATTAAGTAATGCCTCTCTTCCTTCTTCTTTTTTTTCCAATTTTACGCGTCCCCTCGCCGGTGATGTTGATGTATATGTATTTCAAAATTGGAAAAAGGGTCAAATTTCTTTCTAAAACTATTATAATATAAATAGCACAATTCTGTCATTCTTTTTTTTTTTTGGACCATTTTAGTCCTCACTGTTAGTCAAGTGAAGCATTTATGTTTTTCACGTTAAGCTCCAGCTAACGCTAATTTATTACGTGCCATTTGGTTGGAGTTAGAAGACAATTTAGTCTCCAAATAAACTTCACTATTAATGTGTGGTTTGGGTTGGGTTTTTTATTTTATTTTTTAACTGATGGAGGAGTTTAGGCAAGACTCCTAACCTGTATATATACCAAAAATAATAATTACACGGAGGAAGACATAAACCTTAGCCTCAATAACACGGTGAAGGTTGCTTAAATCAACCTTTGAAGACATTTGAGTGCAACAAAAAGGAGTATTCTGGTGAGTATCCTTGCTACTTATGGTATGAGACTCATCTGAGTAGCTAGATACTATATATAAAATTCTCTTCACTAAAAACGGTTCATAGTAGTCAACGAGCATCAACAGTGAACTTGTTCTTCTTCTTCTTGAATTGTTTAGTTGTTTATATGTTTAATAGTAGGAATAATTACCTAATTACACTTCCTTATATATCTTATATACCTTATTTATTATTATTTCCTATTGTTTTATAATATTTTTTTAAAAAAAAATTCCCAAACATCAATTCAGTCGGATACATAAATTTTAATCCCTATAATTAAAGATTTTCTCTTCCTATTTTCACTTTCCAATATCTTCTTATACTTATCATTTTTGAATTTCAATTTTGTTGTCTTTTCTGTCAATCAATTTCAACTCGTTTTGCATCACATTTATTTTTTCCATCTTCTTCTTCTTCTTTTTTATTTTGCATTCGTCTTCTCCATCTTTTCTTTTTAATTTTGTATTCGTCTTCTTTATTTTTATTTTTTTTAATTTTGTAAACGGATTTAGATCGTCTCTATGTTGTATTAAATACAACAGTGAATGAAGTAATGTTGAATTATTTGTATTTTTAATAGTGAATCACAAAGGGCGCAAAGTTTTTGTTGACGAAAGTTCTTATTTGGTATCGAAATTAGAAGAGAAATACCCGAAAATTGAAGCTTACGATGTTCAATTCACGATAAAAATGAGTTAATTGCACGATTTGTTGGATTATTCGAAAGAGCAAATTAGTGATAGATGCAATGTTGAAATTCTGTGTAATTTTGTATCAAATTCAACAGTGCATGATACAATATTGAATTTTGTGTAATTTTATATCAAATACAACAGTGCATGATATAATATTGAATTAGGTGTAATTTTGTATCAAAATACAACAATGCATGATACAATATTAGATCAAATGTATTTTTTGTGTTTTTGAAGTATTTTCTGTATCGAATACAACAATGATAATATTGTAGTTGATATATGTAAAATGTTGTATCATCTATATTAGTTGATATAATATTGTGTTTCTGTTTATTTTATCTCAAATGATATAAAATCAGGTTATGTTTTTTTTTTTTGTATCAAGTACAACAGAGAGGGGGACAAAATGTGCTGAAGTATGTAAAAATTTCTATCAAATGCATCGATTGTTTTATACAAACTGTATTTCTATTTATTTTATCTCAAATACAATCATACATGACACAAAATCAAGTTGTGTGCCTTTTTTTTTTATTATCAATTACAATAAAGATGTGGTACACAATGAGCTGAAGTATGTTTATTTTGGACAGATGCGCCCAACAATTTATTTATTTATTTTGAATTTTGATTTTTTTTTTGGAATTTTGAAAAACTGTTACAAATGAAAAAGTTTGATTTCTAAAATTAGTATTTGATTCTATGGGAAAGGAGAATTTTTCAAATTTTTGAATTGGAGAAGATGTTAAGAAAGAAAGTTTCTTAATTAATTAATACAACGTTATTCATGAAACTGAAAATTGAATTATATATTTTGTTCCTTTTTTATCTCAACAGAATCAGTAATTAAAGTTTTCAATATTAAAGTAATTAAAGTATCCAGACTACTAGTTTTTAAAGGGATTTATGTAAATAATATAAAAGTAGAAAAAATTATAATTATCTCTTTACGTTATGTGATTTGTGTAAATTATACATAATAGTACATGAGTATTACTATTTAACAAAGGAAAAAAATTAAAATATATGAACATAAGTAATAGCAACAAATGCATTAAAATTCTATAATGATAAAATTTGAAGTTGGCCTAATTGTTTACAACTAACAGAGGTTAAGGACGTGATTTGAATAAATCTTAATCATTAAAATTTAGACAAAGTCTAAATATCATTAAGAGGTATTCTTCTATGAATAATACAATTATCTGTCACCACCACTAGTCATCTCTATCATCATCATCATCACCATCATTGTTGTCAACCACTATTATAATCGTCTACCACCAACCAACATTATTGTTAATCGCTACTGTCAGTTGTTATCACACTTATCACCTTAATCATTATAATTATATCCATTATCACAACCAACCCCATTTCTATAGTTGTCACCATCTCCACCATCAACACAATCAGTACAATACTATCAACACACTCCATATCACAATTAGCACTACTGTCAACTTCCACCATATATTCTTCAGTCACAGCTATCACCGTCGCCACCTCCATTATTACTATCAATCACTACCACCATTGTGGTCAATCTTTACTACCAACCACCTCCATCATAATAACTAGCATTATAGTCAACTACCACAAATACATCATCAACCATCATACATTTTTCATTCACCACCAACTACCAACATAAAACAATTACTCACCATACATCACAAACACCAACACATCTCCCAATCGTCATCATTATGGCAGTCATCACAATACCAACCACCTCCATTCTTACAACTATCATCACCATCATTACTAGCCACTAACAATAACTATCTCATCATCACAATCATTTCAAATTATCTCCACAATCACTAGTAAGCATAAGTGTTTCATTTTTTAATCAAATAATAATTTAATTTTATTTTTTGATATTGAAGTTATTTTTATTTGAATTGAATATTTATATGTACAAATAAATAATTTTATGTACATTTAGATGTTGAAAAACAAATAGTTTTAATTATTCAATATTAAAATCTTACAACAATATTTAATTATTCAAATATGTATTCAGATACATAAAAAAAAATCATAAATGGGCACACCAAATCAAATAATACGTAAAGTCATATCAAAACATACCAAAATTGAAATTAGATCTCTTGCCTTTAGCATCTGTCAGACAAAACTCACAGAGTTTGGACAAGTACATTAACACTTAACATGGAAAGTCTTAAAACATAACACATGTAACTTCTCTGTGTTATGGAAGGCCAAGATCATTTACATCTTTAAATTCTCTCTAAAATTTACATTTTTTCCCCCTCAATTTTGAAATATAATCACTCTCCCTCCTTTTTTTTAATTGACCTTTTTAAATATTTATTTTATCCTTACATTATTAACCTTTACTTTTTTTAAAATCATATATTTTTTTAAATCTATATGATAATTTTTTAATTAAAAATATTAATTACATCCAAAAAGAAAAGAAAAAATATTGGTTGAGTATGTAATTTAATGTCATTCTATAATGATACAAATAAATAAAATTAAAAAAAATAATGTTATTAATTTTAACAAAATCAATAATGTAATAACCTTATAAACATATTTTGATGCAAGTAACAAAAAATAGTTAATAAAAATGAAGATATTTCATTTCTTTTAAAAATATCATTTATATTGTAAAATAAAATTTAAATTACAATTTAGAAAATATTTCATTAATGACAATCAAAATTCACTTATTTACATAGATAGTAAAGAATAAGAGATAGACATAATTGCATAAATATGACCTTTTTTTATTTGATTTCAACTGTCTTCTACGCCCTTTAACTTTGGGCGTGCACAAGTAGACAAACTTTTATAAAGTTGAACAAGTAGAAACATGCGTTCTACATGACAATTCTCGTGAGAAAATGTCCTGATTATATTATGCTATGTAGAAAATATATCATGTTATGCCTAGGACACTTGTGTCTTTTTATTCAACTTTATACAAGTTTAAATGTTTCGTTGTACTCATCCATAAGTTAGAGGGAATAGTCGAATAGATGTCAAAGTTAAATAGCACGTTGACGTATAATGTTTAAGAGATAAGTAAATCTTAAATATGCATACATGATACATTTATACATACATAAATGCAAGTAATATTAAAATAACAATCATAAAAAATAATAATTAAATTTTACAACAAAGTTTAACTTTTAAAGCTAATGAACTTAAATAAAATCTTTAAGTAAAAATCTTCCCATACACCAATTAAACATTATAAAGGTAATATTTAATAATTACGACTTTTAACTATTTAATTTCAAGTCATAACAGATCAGCATTAAATACAATATTTAATTTTATTTTTTAATAATATATATATAATTAAAAATATATTAAAAAAAAATTAGACACCCTTTTTTCACAATAATATAATACTATAATTAAGGATTCCATAATAATATAATATATATTCAGTTAATATTAATTCTTTTAATGTGTATATATGTTGTATATAATTGGTGTTGATATTTTAATGACTTATTATTTATTAAGTTAAAATATTTTGTGTATATACAGATATATATTTTTGTATGTGAATATGGTACATATGTATATTATATTCAAATGGTTAATTTAGGTATCTATTTATTAGTATATACTTGTAGTGTATTCAAATAGTGTGCATATGATATCATTTAGGATAGGATACTTTGCTCGCAATATCTTGTTGCTCAGAAATTACTGAAATGTTATTAATTTGAGTATTATATGTATACGGTATAGATGGGATATATGTTTGAGTATGCATATATATAGAGTGGGTATATGAATGGTATTCAAATTATATATATATATATCAGTTAATAATAATTTTGTTCATGTATATATATATGTTGTATATATTTGTTATTAAGATTTTAATGACTTATAATATATATATGTTGTATATAATTATATTGTAACCAAATTGTATGCAATTGATATTGAGTGGGTATATTCTTGGGTATGCATATAGTACCATTGTAGTATAGATTTATAATGTATCCAAATTGTATTCATGTGGTATAGAAATGATATATATTTTGGTATGCACATGGTAATTGGGTATCCATCTAGAATATAAATTTATTGTTTTTTTTTTCGTATATCCATCTATCTCTCTCTATATATATAATTTTGTATGCATATGGGATAGAAGGCATATAAGGGATATATATTGATTATGAATCTATATACCGTATCAGTTTTCATCACAACACCAATTAAACTAATCAACACACAAAAAAAAATAATAGAAAAACGAGAAGTAAATGATAAATGAAAAGAAATTTGATTTAATTTCAGAATATATGAATAACGAATTTGAAAGGTTATTGGAGTAAAATAAGGAGTAAAAAAATGAACTAATTGCTCCTATTTTGAAACGGATTATAATTGTTGTTATTTAAATATGGAATTCAAATAAATGGTAGGTTCCACAATCCTAATTTAATGGGAAACTAAATCTAATCATTAATTTTAATAATTATTTTTACATCTTTTCTCATTTTTTTTAATTAAAATATTTTTTATCCTCAAAATGCTACAAGTTGCAACAAATCTATTACTATAATTTGCAACTCACTATCTAATGTTAAAACCCATAATAATATATCTAATATTTGTTATTTTAAAAATTTATTCAATCTTTAAATATAAAGGTTAAAAATATATAATTTATATATAATATAAAACATATATATTATATAAATGGAGGGTTAGAAAAAGACAAAGATAAAATAGACTTCGTATAGAATAAAGGTATGAGAATGAATAATTTTAAAATTGAGAAGGAAATTCGATTTTTAAATCAAAATTCAAGGGTATAAATGATTTACACATTTGAACCAATTGTTGAAAACTGTTAGGCTCTGTTTAGAAAATCACTTAGTAACTGAAATTAGTATAATTACTAGGGTAGTAATTACCATCTTGCAAATTATATAATCTAGTAATTATTGTGTCTTGTTTGTTTGTCACAATGTAATTACACTGTAATTACAATTGTGCTGTTAGTTGGACAAGTATAATTACAACGTTATATTAAAATTTAAAAATAAAAATTAATTCTCTAAAATTAAAAAATTACATTAGACAAATAATGATATTTATAAATAATATTAAATTAAATATTTAAGAGATTTATTGTCTTTTAATAATATATTAATTAGTAAACATATATTCTTAACTAATATTGTAAAAAAATTAATTTATATTTTTTAATTAGTGTATTATAATTAAATTGATCATAAAAACTAAAAGTACAAGATTTATACGAACATATGAAATGCAATGTTTGACAAAAATATAAATATTATAAATATAATGTCATAGCAAAATTATTAAAATATTTGACAAAAAGATAATTTGTCAAATCTAACTAAACAATAAATGGTTGTAATGTAAAATATCAAGTCATATCCTACATACACAAATGAAATTAAAAATATAACACAAGTTCTAAATTTAAAATAAAAAATTTAATATAATACTCTTATGTCAAATTTCAACATAACGTACATAAATATGATTTGAAGAAAAACATAAGTTTATAACGTTATTCAATAATACATTCAACTTTAATTTAAAAATTAGTATACTAATAAAATCATACTAACGAAAAAAAAGAATAAATAAGTAAAAAAGATAATATAAAAAATTGCATGGAATCACATAAAATAAAGGTTGAGAATAAAAAGAAAAGGATCAAGAATTACTTGCCTAATCAAATAAATCAACCAATATAATTACATCTAATTATACCAAATTCAATTACTAAAATAACTTTTTAAACATGCCTTAATAAATTAACATTAGTTTATATAACAGCAAGAAGATAATCATTCTCTTCTTTTATTATTGTTATAATATAAAGTAATTGATGGCAGCAAAAAGTTGGTGCTTATGACTTTTGAGTTAAAGGTAAAGTAATTGAGTGCTTTAACCTGAACAGTTTGGGATCTGAACAAGTACTTGGTGGCCATTTTGTTGGAGATATTAGAAAAAATAATTTATGTATTATATGTGATATTATTTAATATTATATTTAGTAGGATTTTATGTTTGTGTATAGGGGTGGTTGACTGGTTGGTTTGGGTCAGTTATTAGTGAAAATTAAAATCAAATCAACTTAATTTGATTTTTAAATTTTCAAAATCAATTCAATTCAATTATAATATACATTTATCGATTTGATTGTTATTGATTTCAGTTTTGTTTAGTTCGGTTATTAATCATATACAAAAATAAAAGTAGTGATACCTTTAAAATGGAGAAAAAGTGACAACCATCCATTCAAAATGAAAAATAGCTAGAACGACTGATATTATGGAACTTTCAATTATTAAATTTACTGTGAGAAAAGTTTTAACATTCACCATTTTGGCCTAGAAGGAAGAGATAGTGACATTCTAGTCCCACCAAGAATTATCACAGACATTTATATACATGAAATCAATAAGATAAATGTTCTCGCCTTGGACATTTATACTTTCATAAGTAGATTAAATAATAAAAATTATTTTTATAAATAATGTATTATGTATGTATATATAATTATAAAATATATGAATATAATTTATTGAATTGGTTTAGTTATTTCTTCGGTTTTTTTTAACAAATCCAAATCAAACAGTATCGATCGGTTTTTAATTTGAAAAACTAAAATCAAACCCAAATAAAATTGGTTTATTTAATCGATTTGGTTCAGTTCTTCGGTTTGGATCGATTTTTATCCAAACCATGAACACCCCTACCTGTGTATAACTAATTCATGTATTAGTTAATACACTTTACATGGTATTAACTAATACCTTTCATTTGGTGGTATTAGCTAATACCATCTATTTAATACCATGAGATTAAATATGTAAAAACAAAAATATCCCTCAAATTCTTTTACACTTTTTTATTTTCTTGATTTTATGTTTTATATTTGTAATTTTGTACTAGTAAATTTATTTAAATAAAGTAGCTTACAAATTTTATTTATTTGGGGGTTCATATTTGCATAATATAAAAAATTAATAAATTTACCATGTCAATTTTTTAAATTTTATTTATTTGTGAGTTCATATTTACATAATATACAAAAAATATTTTGCCATGTTTAATTAATTTAGTTAAGTGATTTTGTTGATACAAAAGCCTACTTAAGTGATTTTATTGATACAAAACAAAATGCAATGACTATGTTAGATAAATTCTCAAAGTTGAGTAATCTTTTAAGATATAAACTCCATATGAAAACTACAATTTGCAAATTGTTATGTGTAAACATAGATGGCTTATTCATTTTTACAATTGTTTATCATCTTTTCGATTTTAAACGTAGATGGTCTATCTCTATTAAATTGAAAATTGACATTTTATGAGTGATCAATTTATTAAGAACACAATTATTTATCCTCAAATAATTCAAGTGAGAAAATAGCAAACATGACGACAAAATTGTTGTTCTCCTAGCTAGTTAGAAGCCACAATAAAATAATCTATTTTGACCCAATTACATGAAATGGAAAATTTCATAATAATTTAAGGATATAATTGGAAATAAATTTTTTGTAGAGTTTTAAATCAAGCACAAGATTAGATGAGAAGCAATGAATCAAACACTTGATAAAAAATAATCCTTGCATTACTAAATCTTGCGTTACTAATCCTTGCGCTATTCATTTTTGTACCAAACGACCCCTTAATGTGTTTGTTACTACAAGAAAATATTTTTCTAACTTTTTGCATATTTAATTGGTTAAAATTTTTGGAAAAAAAATAAAATAAGAAAAATGACTTTGCTGATAAAAGTAGAGAAAACAAATTCCACTAATAACATTTCGCATTGATGATGTCCTCCTGCAATCTCTTTAACACATCTTATCTTCCCCCCAACTCTACTAGCCCCCATCTCAATCACCCCATACTCTTACCGCGTCATCCCACTTCTCATAATATTTGCTTAAATTATAAACAAATGTATTTAGACTAATATGCATGAAATTTTGTCAGGAGGTTGAGGATCTATGATGTATGACATTAGATAAATAAGAAATTCTAATAATAGGGATCGTTTGGTTGGGAACATCTTATCCCAGGATTAGTTATCTTGAGATAAGTTATCCCCCCATGCATATGGGATAACATATCCCATCACTATGCTATATAATGGTGAAATAAATTATTCCAAACTTGACAACCAAATAAGATATTAAAATTTTATCCTTTTATCCCATCACTATTCATTTTTATCCCTCACACCAAACGATCCCTAAAATAAGTAGGAGATCTTATAAAAATATTGCAAGAATTAAATGATTTTGATCACTTATAAAATGAATAGAATCTTTCAAATCTTTTATACGATTAAAAGAAAATCTCTTGTAAAATTAAAAAAATAAAATAAATTATCCATGACAAATCTTTATATACATGTGTATAATCTCCAAAGATAGCTTTAGAGATTCAAGTTTTTGGTTGTTGGATAGTGGTTGCCACCTTTATTCAATTCTTCTTTTCTTATTGTGATTTTGCATGTCCTCAAAAGTATCTATTGGAAAGTGATGTGCATAGATGGGCGTTAGGAAATACAATTTTAGCAGAGGAAATTTGGCCTCTTGGACTTTATTAAAATTAATTACTTCTCCTACCATGCCATACCCCCTAAACGGCCGACCCTAACTACTACTCTTGGCACAACCTATTTTTCATTCTTGCCATCATCTTGAACTTGGAAGCATTTTTTTATTTTCAAACATTCCTAACTTCTTTTTTATTGTTAGTAACTTTATACCACTGAAAAATTGTTTGGTGTGAGGTATAAGATATACTAATTTCAGTATCCTGTATTTGGTTGGAGGTATTAGATAGTCATAAAATTATTTATTCCACAATTTATATCTTAGTTAAGTTAAACTTATGCTCCCGCAACTATTTAATATGTATATATTAGAATTGGATATCTTGTAATCTATAAATTTAAGTATACAACTCTATTAGAAAAAAACCTTCTTATAAAATGGCTTTATTTTATAAATTTTCCAAATAAATCTTCTCGAATCAAAATTCACCCAAAAAATATAGTGGAACGATTTTATTTTATAAATTTGCCAAATAAATCTTCTTAAATAAAAAATCTCCCAAAAAATATACTGAAAATTTATCTTTTAAAATCTACGATCTTTTCTTATCCTAAAATGTGGAGAATACTTATTGTTTTACACTTGAATCTCAAATTAAAATAATTGGATTCACCATAAACTTAACTATTCCTTGTGAGAATTTATTAATTGAGGGTTAGCTCCCCAAATTCTTGTTGATTCATTTTCTCAATCATAAGTTGTACGTCTTTTTCAAGCTTGGCTTGAAATATATAGGTGAGTTACAAGGTTATATATTCAAGAACAAAATTAATTAAAGAAAGTAAGAACTCACTTACTTAAGAATATAAATCTTGCAAAACGTAAGCATAACACGAGTTGTAATCAAAACTAGAGAATTCATAGACAAGATCCAAGTTTTAGAATATAAAGTTACCATAGAAGATAAACAATATATACAACAAAAGAGAAAGAAAGATTTAACATCAACCCCGTATGGTAGTGTAGAACCCTTTATTCAAGACTTGTATTTTTCATCAATTCTAACGACCAAGACCTACAAACGTGTAATACTACCCAAAATATGTTAAAGATCACTTTTTCAAGAAATTGAGTCGTCTTTATAAATATAATGTCATGCTCTGAGTCTAAACTTTAGGCGTGATCGATACTCAAAAATTATTGCTTGTTCGAAACGAACTTTTTGCCTGGTTGATTACTAAGCTAAAAACTAAACTTGATGCAAAAACTTTAAAAAGGGTCAGCATCCAAAGTATTTAAAATAAACTCATGTGATTGTGTGAAATGATTTGAAATAAAACGAGCAATTTTTTTAAATCATATGTGAAAAGACTAAACTATCTCTACTCTGTATATGAAGCCTCTACTAGTCGGGACAAGACCCATATCTACCTCAAAGGTGTTTGAAAATAATTGAACTACAAGCATAACTAAAAGGAGTCCTCCAAAAAGTTAGGAGGTCTCACCAAATTTGCCGATGAAGATATGATCTCAACGGAGCATCTATAGGAGGTCTCACTTACAAACGCTTACGCTTATGTCCAATCATTTCAGATAACGCTCATTCTCTATTTTACTACAACTATTGGCATAGAGTTAGCCAATGCTTATTCCCCAGATACCGTCACTGCTTCTTTTAAAAAAGAATTTCACGACCCGTGGGTCTTCTACCTCCACTCGTTATTAACGTTCCATCAGACTTTCTCCCATTGCGGATTTCCACTGCTACCTCCCGTTGGAGTCTGGACTGTGTTTGAGTCCACTGTGGCTAATCATCATCTTGGACCAGCTACTGATGATTACCTTGAGAAGCTATTGCCTCACTAACTAGCTAGTCAAACACAAGCCCCTCCTCGGGTGAATTTCTCTTTTTGCTCCCTAACCGACAGTTATTAGCAGTCATTTTCAGCTTTTGTTCCCCTCTCAATGTCGAAATACATCAATACATGAAATGTATAGTATGCGATACATCTAAATGAAACTCATAAGTAAACAGAAAGACTAAACATGATTTTATTAAAATGAGACATAAATGTATAGTGAAGACTGTTTAAGCTTTCTCAATAAAAATATGTAATAGAATAAAACTTTTAAAATAAGATAACTTCACTTCCGTAAAGAGTTTCTCACCGACAACCACACTACAAGTCTTGTGATGATACAACATCTTTTCCACGTTGTCAGAGCTATCCTGTACCTTGTTAGGATATAGGAAATTTTTTTAACTTATGGATCCATCTACTGGGCCTTCTTAGAGGCAATAAGGAGTCGACCGAATTTCGGTACGATTCTATCCTATGCTGGCTACATAGTTTATGAGAGTTTGAGTTATCTGAACTCTTGCTCAAATCGATGTATGCAATAATGCTCATATAATAACTGTGAGAAAAATTCTTAAAATACCTAAGTCTTTTTGAACTTTGCTCTGATTGGCTCAAACTTCTTTCTCAAACTCATTCTTAAGATAAAAGTAATACATAATACTATAACTTAACCAACTCTAAAATTTCATACAAAATCAGAAATGCGATACTTCACAACTTGAATAGTGCATGAAACTCTTGAATTTTCTCAAAAACTCTTCTTTTATCTCAGCTTTAAAAATACTCTTACTTTAACTAAAAAGAGTGCATATTGTATAGCAATATCAATCCTTCATCAACTCAAACAACATTCATGTGAAAATGTGCATGAACAACAATCAAGAATTAAAATAATATAAGAAATCATAAGTTCAACGATAGAGATTTGAATTCAATAATAAAGAATAATAGAAACTCAAATTTTAAGAAAGAGAAACCCTTAAAATTCACTTAAACTCTTACTAACTGAATTTAGATATAGAATTTGAGGCAAAATTTAGTCCAAAACTGTGAATAACCTTACTTACTTTAGAAGGAAAACACTAACTTAAAATCTTGGATTGAGGTTTTAAGATAAAGAATCTTAGATTCTTTCTTGAGAGAACTTAAAACGGGAGAATTTGATTTATCTAAGGTTTAAGCGTGAATGAAGAGGTTATTAGGCTATAAGATAGGCTAGAAAAAGTTGATTGAGGGAAAAAGTTCAAAAAACACCCTTTTGAAAAAGTTCATCTCAAATAGTAGTAACTAATTTAAATTTGAAAAGAAAATTATAAAGATCTTTCATCATGTTTTCTGTGGGATTCAATCCAATCTTGTTGGGTTACTATATTTTGACATCAACTACTTTAATCCCAATTAAAGGTATAATTTGGACAACATAAGTTTTTCAAGAGTAACCACTTTATTATCACCATTTTCTCCTTTTCTTTTCAAGGATTATTGCAATGACATCGATTGTTCTACCATGCTTCATGCCTGTCGTAAACTCTGTCCTTCAAGAATACTCAATAGATGTATTTGCAGTTACATATGAAATTAAAATAAATGCTTCTAGCATTTGACTTGAATTATTTTTAAATGAAGATCGTACTAGTGATAATTCTCAACATATTTTTTTAGCTATTTATTATCTCCCCTTATGTTAGACAATTTAATATATACCTCAATTTACTTTGAAGAATTCATGTTTCTGCATCATGATATATTTATTAATCATACTAGTTTAGTATATGTGTTTTGCACGTGTGTGTCACGTCTATTAATAAAAAAATATATATAAAATGAAAAAATTACATGGAATGTTCTGATTTTTCATTGAGCTATAATTAAATTCATATATTCACCTCCAATTTTTATATGAAATATTATTAATACGTTCGTAGAACCTCACTATTCTAATTTTTAGCTCTCATGTTGTAATGACCCATTTTAAGAATTAATCCTCTTACTTTCATAAATATCCTTCCCATAAATTTTAAATGGGTATTTTG
>JBCEWC010004725.1:0-26568 GCA_038996855.1 Solanum aculeatissimum
CCATTCCCGAGAATGTCCCCATAGTTTGAGCCCCAAGTCCCCAATTCCTTAGAATTTATATGTTATGTGTTTATTTTCTGCGCTTCCAAACCGATGATGAGTGTAATGATGCTATGATGGCTTGATAGAGGACTTTTGGGTTCTCCTTCGCCATGTCACATCTAGGCCCCCTATCCGGGTCGTGACATAATGTTTATGACTTGTGATCACAATGTCCCATGCCATGGCTCTTTGAGCATAATGGTTGGTTTGCACCATAATGACATGTGATGATGCTTGCTTGCAATCCCTTGTAGATGAGCTGCTCTATTGCATTGACATAAAATGTTCATGAAATGATTTGGAAACTCATGAGGCCTATGTCCTAACCATGTACATGATTCTTGAATAATGATTTTGACATGACTAATGATGCATGATTTTCAAAGAAAGTTGTGTCTTGTTTTACATGATGTATGTATATATGTATATGTATGTATTCTCGTGGGATGAGACTTAGTACCGAGGGAGTAGGTGGCAAAATGGGGTTTAAGCAAGTCCCCGCCTATTCCGTCAAACCATATGCCACCATGGGTATATAAATCCCCCGATAGGGATTTCATGTCATGTTTATCCCTTGTTTAAGGGTGTAATGGGCTCTACTTGGCACGTAGACTGGATCCGGATAGTGGCTCATTCGGGTCACTCATGTTGTTGGTTGAGGTTACATCCCCGCTATATATGAACCTAGGATTTGCATTTCATACATCATAGCATGGCATATTGTTATACTACTCTTTTGCTACGTGCAATCCTTTCCTATATATTCCCCTTGTCATGTTGCTTGGTCATGCTATACTTTTCATATGCATTGCATGCCCACATACTTACTGCTTAATTGTGCTAACCCATATTCGTTTCTACATGGTCTAACTGTGTACGAGACGAGGGTGATATCTATATTTTCCCGAACGAAGTTTGATATCTTGTTGAAGAAGTTGCTAGTGGTGAGCCTTCTTGTTCAAGGGCAATAGCCACTGTCTATCTACCTCTTTATTTTCATGTATTTACTTTCTATTATCTTGAGGGTGAGCCTCAAGCTTGTCGAGGCTCCGCTCATCTATGTAGAGGCATTGTTGGACAAACCTATACTCTTGTATGTTTGATTCGTATGTTGGATATTTGGCTATGTAATATGATGTTATTTCACATGATTTATGATCATGTTCTCATGTTATGATAATGACTTGAATGTTGAGTATGATGAATGATTATGTGTTATGTGAAAGCATGTTTATCCCACTCCCGTGTTGTCCCCATAGCTTGAGTCCTAAGTCACCAAATCCCTAGAACTTATGTGCTACGTGTTTAGCTTCCACATTTTTGAACCAATGATGAGTGTAATGATGCTATGATGTCTTGATCGAGGCCCTTCGGGTCCTCTTTCGCCATGTCACATCTAGACCCCTTATTCGGGTCGTGACATCCCCACAAGTCCATATGAACAATATCAAAGGGTGAACTCGCCCTGGAAACACTAGTTGGAAAAGACAATCTAGTTTGCTTAGCTAAAGCCTAAACTGTACAATTATTCAACAACTTATCATCTTGTTTATTTTATAGTACATTAAAATTCTTTAAGACTTGATAAGAAAGGTGTCCAAGCCTTTTATGCCATAAATTGAAGTCCTCGAAATTGATGTAGTAGCTACTAGTCTTGATGTATTCTCTGGTGCATTTTTCTTAGGTACTCCATTATCATTTCTGAAGATGTACAAGCCTCCATTCTCCTTACCAATGCCCTTCACCCTACATCTATAAAGGTCCTGAAAGTCACAAAAATTAGGGTAGAAGAAAATAAAGTAAGATAATTTTCTGGTAATCTTGGACACTGATAAGAGGTTAAACTTGAAATCTTGTATAAACAACACATTCTTCACCACTTCATTTGTAACACATAGGAACATCTCCAATATGTGAATTGTCAACTGTGACACCCTGCATCTCACGTGTACTAGAACTATGTATATAGTATATGATATGACTTGGTCAAATGAGCACTAATTTTTAAAAGTGATTGCATTTCATATTAGAGGGCTATATGCACGTCTAAGGCTTAAGGTGACCACGTGTATATGAGTTTTAAGTCAAATTAAGGAGATCATGGACGTAAACGGAGTGAAGGAAGTGAGGTGCTTGCAGGACTTAGGAAGCTAGCAGGTGATTCACCTGTGTGCTTAGCTTAAATGGGCTAGGTAGACGGAGAATAATAATTCATCCATGAATGAACTCACTTGAGGCCCAAAAGGTAGTAAAAAGAAAAGGAAACGAAGACGAGGCCTAACCCCAAATTTTTCCAAGTTCGATAAAGGATAAAGCCCAAGTTAAGTGTGTGATTTTAGCCCATGGTATAGCATTATAAAGGGACAATATTTGCAGCCCAAGCTGAATATAAAAAGGCACAATTACATCACAATCTACTTAACGATTTGGGCATAAACGAAGTTAAAGAAAAAGGAAAAAATGGACAGCCAAAGTCCATTGAATTGGAGCCCCTTAAGGCCAAAGTGAAAGGACAAAATAGTACATCACTCCCTAGAAAAAATAAGCCCTAAAATAGTGTAGGAATTCAGCCAAGATGGGTCCATATAAAAGGGATACAAACCAGCAATTTAAGTCATTTTAACTTAGCCAAAAATCATATTTTTCAAGAGTTTTCTCCTTGCTCTCTTTTTACTTTGCAAAGCAGTCAAAGTACACTTTTAGGGTTCTTTAAGATGACCTGATCTTTGAATACTAAGGTAAGTATAAATACCTATGTTTTAGTATATTGTTTCCATGAAAAATGAGAGAGATATGTTGGTTATGTTGTGTTGGAATTCTAGACAGCATGTGTTCTAAAATAGCTGCACACTTTTCTTGTTTATTCAGAGGCTTTTGTCTTCTTGGTTGGCTTGATTATGAAGGTAGGTTGATATTTTTAACAAGGTTTAGGTCAGCCATGGTAAAGTGAAGTTGTTACACTACTTTTGTCTTACTTAAAATGAGTTTTAGTATGTTATCTTAAATGTGTTAGTAGAAACTTGTGGCTTGCTTAATTGGAGACTGTTGTCTTACATCCTCTATCTATTTTTGGAGTGTTTTTTAGACAATTTTGAGACTATTTTGGTATGTAAAAATGTTGAGAACAGTTTGGTTGAGATTGGAATAGATGTGGATTGTTGTCGTCGAAATGTAGGGAAAGGACGTATTATGCTACCTAATGGTGTGTTGTGTAGAGTTATTGTACGTTGTACTTGCTGAGCTGTTATGAGCTTAGTTGGAACTAAAAAAGGCTGGATATAACATGTATATAAGAATATGTATTAGGAAAATACGATTAAAGAAGGAAAGGTCGAAAGAACACAAGCCAAATATAGTTTCATGTCAAACTTCATGCATAAGAGTAGCTCCATACTTGTCATATCATATTGGTGTAAACACCCATAGTTGCTCAAAGGTCCATATCATAGACATTATGTGATCACTTTCTTGTCATAACCCATGCTTGTTCAAAGTCATATCCATAAACATATTTGGGACTTCGCCCATAACAAAAGCTTCATAAATCCATGACCATGCATGAAAATGCTATGAGTGACAATGAGAATAGCATGGGTACTAGAATTCATACTTTAAATTCAATTCAAGAGCATTCCATAAGAAATTCAAGTTAAATCAACATTTAAATCACCATTTAAACACTACCCATGCATAGTTCAAGAGTAAGGGGACATGCATAATTTGACCTTCATAATTCAAATGAAATTTCATAGAAATCCAACTTAAATCAACTTTAAATCACCTAATTTCTACAACCCACAAGTCAATTCAATTAATTATGTCAAAATTTAAAGAAACCATAATAAAAAAAGGCTTAAATTCATAATTTAAAGAGAAGAATTTTTGGGTCTTCATGGATGAAAGGGAATCCATGAATCAATCCCACATACCTTGAGATTAGTCAAGAGAATTGGATGATTTTGCAAGAAGGATGATTTTCCCCTAATTTTTTCAAGCTTTCATCAATGGAGGTCAAGAGGATTGAGAGAATTTTAGTGAGGTTTGAAGAGTGTTAGAATGAATAAAAGAGGATTAGGGTTTGATTTGGGGGCTTTAGGAGACTTTAGAAAGGCTAAAAGGGGAATGGGATTAAACCAAATTATGAATTTACCATTAATAAAGTAGATAGGATCATAAACATAGGACCTCACGGAAGGCTGCCCAGGGGCAGTGTACAGGTTCACGGATCATGAACCTGTCCGTGAGACCAAACTTGGTCTCGACTTTTGCTTGAAATCTCAAGGGACTTTTTGGATCAACTCACGGGGGATCTCGCGGACTGTGTAGCTGCACACGAACCGTGTACTGGTCTATGGTGCATCACTTGGTCCGAAGTCCAGCCCCAAGCCTTGACAAGCTCACTAGAACACTTCACGGAAGCCCGTCACGGATGGTAAAGGCTCACACGGATCGTGTACTGGTCCGTGGAGTTCCTCTTGGTCCGAGGCTTGGTACAAACTCCAAGGAAGATCACTGGAACAACCCACGGGACACACCACGAACCGTGAATCACCAAAAGGTCCATGGTCCCTCACTTCGACTCCATTCCGAATTTTTTTTCCAGCATACTTTTGAATACGAGAAGTCTCACTGCAAGGTCCATTACTTCCACATCCAAACTCTGAATCATGTGAAACCAATTGAGTTGCGAAGATAACTCAAAGAGCTTCGATTTGATATATAATAGCCTACACAGTTCATCTCATACCAATAGGTATGGCTCTTCAAAGTTCATGCTACCTAAACGGCCTTACAACCTTCCATCAAAACAATTCCTTTGAATCCGGCCACTTAAATACAACCCATGACAATCAAAACTCAACCATGACGAGTTCAACACTAACCTTGACCAACCATTACAAAGTTTGAAAATTTTTGGGTCATTACACTTAGGCAATGGGCTATCCCACAAAAGACATCCATAAGAAGTAAAATCTATCATAATAAGGGAAAGAACTACAAAATCAAAGGAATAATAAACTGACATCGGGCATGGCATCAGTTAGTAATCGAGCGTCTAATAAACAAAATAAAAGCACAAGGTTGCTACAAAATACAATATCAGTACAAACTATCTCTGAATAAAAACATGAAAGACTAGTCTGCATGCTACCGAATGAAAATCGACAACTTTAAATGCCAAGAGCTCACCCCAATCTCCAAATTCTGAGCTTACTCTGCAAAAAAGAAAGTAAACTGTGGTGGCCCGTACTACAATCTATAGGGATAGAAATGTAGTATGAGTACCAAACAAATGTTACTTAGCAGTCATAGGTCGATTGAGCTTTACAAATAAAGTAAGTATATATAATAGGTAAATAAGGCCAGTATAGCACAAGTAGCGGGATAATAGACAAAATAAACAATAACAAGATATGCAAGACGAAGGAGGGAGAGGAAGGAAGCATACTTGGGAGAGTCAAGTCTACCATCTTCTAGCATGAAAGATAGGCTACAAAGTCTACTCAGCAAGGAATAGTCAATGAAAAATTCTAAATATAGAAATAAACCTAACCTATCAACCTAAGGTCTAACACATGACAATCTAGGAAGGGAGGATCACCTATAGTTTAGAGAAGGAACAAGTTACACCTACATAAGCTATCAAGATACTGCACAGATAAGCATAGGTAATATCTAACAAAACCACTGGCATCCCATACTACCAGCAGTATACTCAATCACAAATAAAAACCTGATAGCATCCCATAATATTAGGGGACCAAGCAACAAACAATATATTGGTGAATGGCAATGCATGTGGATACAGTGCATGTAACCTCTCCACAGTGCATACTCAAGCGGCTAAAAAACAGTAAAAAACATGGATCTATCTCAACAATCATCGCCTATATGAAACCCATAACTCAAGTCCATTCCTGAGCCAACTAATTGAATCTACAACCACAACAAGCCCCTCGGGTCTTAAAATCTAACACAAGGCACATTACCCAATAATAAGCCTTACCGAAAGCCACAACTAGATACCATAGCAATGAAGGTTCCTGCCTAAGAATCTAAGGCACAACGTAGTCTAAGGCTTCCCACAACCTATCAAAAGGGATACTCTAACTCAATTTACAACATGAATTGACGTCAAGTCTAAATGGAAGCTTCCATATGCCTATACTAGTCTAAAGTTTGATCGGATGTCACAAAAGCAGTATATAATGGAAAGAGATGAAGTATTAGGTAAATACTATCCAAATTTATATAAAATGTATACTATACATATTAGGAAGAGCCTAGTCAAGAATGGGAGTCACTACCTACCTTGAAATTAATCATGTGCACTCTAAATATACTCTACGATAGTTGTTCACACTTGAATAACCTTTGAATGTCACCACACTATCAAAATATTGATCTACACATCAATATGAATGTTTTGACATCAAAAACATAATTTTGAAGTCAGATCCAAAATTAGGTTAAAATGAGATTATGGGATCCGTGATAGAAATCCTAAAATCAACTTCAAAAAAAGGTTATAAACGCAAAAAAAACTTGTACTCCAAAATGGGACATAATTCAAAGCTCAGAATGAAAGGAATTGAGCCATGGAAGATTTTATCAAAATTGGGCAAAGAATTAATAGGGGGACACCAATTAAAATTGAAATTTTATATTTAATAATGATTCTACAACTGAAAATGGCCATTCGACAATGTTACTCTTGAAAAATATACAAGATAACCTCTTGAATCACCTCAATTGGAGCTATATAGCTCAAGAACCCAAATCACCATTTTTAAGTTCACACATACACGAGGCAACAACTAAAATCTCAAAAATTCCATAAATGAATCTTTAATAGCAATTTTCGACAACACCAATGTGTTACAATGGAGAACCCCCATAATTTAGAGCTTTGAATCACCCAATTTGGAAATTTAGAACTTGAGATATCATATTTTAAAGTTGGGGGAAATGGATAGTACAAACTGGTCTTTATTTAAAGGCCTGGCCCTAAAATGACCATCGCGAACATGAAGAGTTAGGCTCATTGACCTTCGCGATCATTGCTTAACTTTCATAAATGCGGAGCACAAATAGAGGTACTTTAGCGAAATTTCTTTGAGCCTGCGAACGTGAAGCACACTTGGGGCCTGCACCAGATTAACATAAAGCACACTTGGGGCTTGAACCAGATTTTGCTGCATTAACAATTTAAGCAAACTCCAAAACTTTCAACGAGGTGTCTGAGATTCATTCAGAACCCCATACGTGTAAATAAATCATGCTATCCTATAATATTCAACATTTTAGACTTAACTGCACAATTAAATTTCCATCCAAAGGTCGTCTCAATAAAAAGTGAGTCCCACGCACAAGCAACATTTTTAGCCAAAATCTACCAAAGGGATCTAAATGAGATTGAAAGCCTTAAGGCACACACAAAAGGTCATTCTAGACCAAAGTTAATATTCTGGAGCTATCTATATTGATGGAATTTTCATTCACGTGTGATTTTCAAGAATGTTGATCGAAGTCAAACTTGGGATAAATTTCAAAAATCAAAATGCTAAATGATTTAAACTCACAGTTAAACCTTTGGTACACCAGCCGACTATGATTCTAGCCTAGTTTTGTCATTCTGAAATTGATGGAACTGTTAGAATTTCATTTTGAGGCTGTTTATTTATATTTTTTATCAAAGTCAACTTTTCAAGTTATATAAATTTTAAAGTATGGAAAACTGCACAAAATCCAAATGAATGACCAGACAATCAAGCTACTAGTATCAGCAGGTTATAAATGATATGAGATTACTACAGGAAACATCAAAATATTGAAAAGAATAAAGATTAAAGGAAATGACTTAGAAAGTCATTACATGGGTAAAAGCCCTAGTTGGGGGAAATGATCATGGAACTAGCCAAGGTTAAGGTTTTACTATAATTTGGGTATATTAAGCCTATATTATTGATTATGTATATTCTTTGATTGTTTATAGAACAAGAATGAGCTAGTACTTTGAAAAAGATGAAAGTTTTGATTCTATAAAGTTCAGGGCTTGAATTTAAGGTTGATGATGGTTTAATATTTTTATTTGTGTGATATATGCATGTTAACTATTTCATAGCACTCCTTTCATTTTTGTGAAAGTGGGAATGATGAATTAAAGATAATTGGCAATCTTCATGATCTAATTAGGTGCAATGAACCTATTACTTAAAATTGGCCAGTAGAGTATTATTTATTGTGGATGTGATTATAATTGTAGTTGTACTTGTGATTGTGATTGTGGATCAGGTGTCACATTTTGATATACTATTTGGATCAGGTGTCATATTTTGACACATTATTGTACCAAATATCATGTTTTAATATATTATTAGATTCAATGTCACATTTTGACATATTATAGAACTAGGTTTGATGTTCTGGCACATAATTTGTTTGGTTATGGGTTCCTTGAGAGAACTATTATTGAAATTGCAATGATGTGATAATCTAAGACTGTAACATGAGTATGAATTGTGAACACTATGTTATTATCAGTATATACATGACTTACTGTATTTTAGTTGCTTACTTGTATCCTACTTATTAGAGTAGCCGCGTGATCCTACCAAACATTGTTATTATATGTACTGATACTGAACTTGCTCTATTTTTGTTGAGTATAGAACATCTTTAGGAAGCTGAAAATAGACCTTAGTTAGGAGACCGTTGATTACAGAATCCAAGGGTGAGCCTGCATACTTTGGACTACAATCAATTCTTCTATTATCTTTGTCCATTTTGATTCTAAATTTGAACTACTTTTATTTATGTTATAGTTTTAGTTTTGGGGTTGCACCCCTAATGTTAGACTTGTATTTAGAAGGTTTGGTACAATGTGTTTCAGTTCTTACGTAGTAATTTTTCATTGTTACTTTTGCCAAGTTTGGAATCTCTTATAGCTTGATTATTTAAAGATTTATTTATGTAATCTCAAACTTGTTAAAAACTATGTTAGCTAGTCAATTGTGATGAGTTATTTTTCTCCAATTGGAGGGTTAGCATGGGTGTCACTCACGATCTATTTGAAGTTGTGACAAAGTTGGTATCAGAGCTTAGGTTCGTTGATCTTACTATACCAAAATGGGTCTAGTAAAGCCTTGCAGAACAATATGAAGACATCTATACTTTTTTTTAAGAGGCTACAATACTTTAGGAAATATTTTCTTTTGCTTTTTACTCTCATCTTTTCATGTTATGTTTTGATTTCAATTGCTTTCGGGCGATTCAAATTGGTATCTAACTTCTTTCACTCTTCTATTTGTAGATGGTCAACACGCGTTACAATAAATTAAGACCAGTAGCTCATGCCACTAAGCCTGCAAAGGATCCTACAACAAGTGCAGAAGTTGAAGAAGTGAGAAAAAATGGTAAGGCTAAGGAAGGGCAACACCCGCTATGGGTGAGGCCTAAGCTAAGGAGGTACCAACTGGAGAGGTCCCCCTATGACTCAAACGGAGATTGAGGAGAAAGTGGAGCTAGAGGTAGAGGAGAAGTCGGAGGTTAAAGAGAATTCCAGATTGAGGCTGTAAAACTCCCTCCCTTGGACCCACCATTGCATAATAGTTACTAAATTTTCTTTCTAGGTTGATCAGTTCTTGAATTATCTGGACTATGCTCATCACTTCAGCTCTTATCACTTATCTTGTTTCTGCTGTAGATCCTGTTATTAGGAGAGCAATGGGTAATGATGTTTTCTTTCACCCTCTTTTGAGGATAGTGATGACTGGTACAAACCATGAGATACTGACAGAATTTTTAAAGTTAAAGCCACTAGTGTTCCAAGGTACAGAGAGTGAGGATGCTATAAGTTTATCTTGGATTGTTATGAGAGATTGCATAAGCTAGGAATTGTGCATCAGCATGGTGTGAAGTTTGTGGCCTTCTAGCTATAGGTTAAGGCCAAGCAGTGGTGGAGAGCTTTTGTGGAATGTCAATCACCTATCTTGACACCACTCATTTGGGATCAATTCTATGTATTGTTTTTATAAAAGTATGTTCCCCAAACCTTAGGAGATTGCAAGAAGGATGATGTCATGAGCGAGGTCAATCATGTTCAGCATTTGAGGACCGTGCTTCAGAGGTTGAGGGAAGAGAAGTTATATGTCAAGTTCTCAAAATATGAGTTTTGACTTGATTCTATTGCATTTCTTGGCCATGTTGTATCAAAATAGGATATTATGGTTGATCCGACCAAAATGGCAGTCGTGCATGAGGGTGTTAGGCATACTTTTATGATTGAGATTCAGAGTTTTAATGGTTTGGCAGGGTATTATCAACATTTTGTTCAGGGATTCTCTTCTATAGCATCCCCATTAACTAGATTAACTCAGAAAGATATGGCATTGACTAGATTTCTAACATCATCATTAGGCATTAATACAGTTAAAGACATGCATACTCAAATACACATAGACTCAAGAAGAATATTAACTTAGAGATAAGAACTCAACTCAACAATGGGGAAAGTAACTCAAAGAATAGAAATCAATCCTTACCATCAATTCATCATTAGGAGGCACGAATATATAAGGGTATCTATCCTTCATATCCTCTTCTCTTCAACTTCTTATGTGGCCTCTTCAACGGATTGACTTTTCCACAATACCTTTACAGATGCAACCTCTTTAGTTCTCAACTTGCGAACTTGACAACCAAGGATCTGGACCGAGATCGCTTCATAACTCAGAGCATCCTTCACTCCAATGCTTTCAGCAGACACAACCAAGGAAATATCCCCCAAATACTTCTTAAGCATGGAAATGTGAAAGACCAGATGAATGGTTGTTATCTCTTGTGGTAGCTCCAAGTTATAAGCTATGTTTCCCACTCTTTTCACAATTTGGTAAGGCCCAATGTATCGAGGACTCAACTTTCCTTTATTTCCAAATCTCATTACACTCTTCATAGGTGTCACTTTCAAGTATACCCAGTCATTCACTTTGAACTCTAGGTCCCTTCTCCTAATATCAGTGTAGGAATTTTGGCGACTCTGTGCAGTTCTCAACCTCTCTTGGATGACTTTTAATTTCTCCATATCTTAGTGTACCAAGTTTGGAAATCAATCCTACTTCACCTACCTCAAACTATCTAATTAGTGATCTGTATCTCCTCCCATCGAGGGCCTCATAAGGAGCCATTTGAATGCTCGAATAAAAGCTATTGTTGTAGGCAAACTCAATGAGAGGTAAATGATCATCCCAATTGCCTTTGAAGTCGACGACACATGCTCTCAACATGTCCTCCAAGTTCTGAATCGTATGCTCCACCTGACCATTAGTCTGAGGGTGGAAAGTAGTACTAAGGTTCACCTTTGAACCCAGACCTTTTTTAAAGGACTTTCAGAATTGGGCGGTGAACTGAGCTCCCCTGTCTGATATGATAGACAAAGAAATTCTATGCAACCTAGAAATCTCTCGAATATACAATCGAGCATAGTCCTCTACTGTATTGGTAGTCTTTACTGCCAAGAATTGGGCTAATTTAGTCATTCTATCCACAATCACCTATATTGAATCATGTTGTTTGTGAGACCTCGATAAGCCTGTGATGAAATTCATATTGATAACCTCCCACTACCATTCTAGAATTTCAAAATTTTGAGCTACTCCACATGACCTTTGGTGCTCAACTTTTACTTGTTGGCAGCTTGGGCACTTAGAAACAAAGTCCGCAATGTCTCCCTTAATCCCACTCCACCAATAAACCTCTCTCAGGTTGCGATATATTTTGGTTGACCTTGAATGGATAGAATACCTAGAGTTATGAGATTCTGCCATGATCCTGTCTCGAATATCATTAACATCTAGAACACATAATCTACTTTGGTACCTCAATGCCCCATCTCCCCCCTTAACAAATGTCATCACTTTTGTCTTATGCACAACTTTCTTTAATTAGAGTAATATGGAATCTTGGTCTTTCTTCTCCTTTACCTCTACTGCAAGAGATGATGCAGATCCATTGTGTACAAATATTCCACCTTTTCCAGATTCATCTAGTTGAACTCCCAATCATGCTAATTTGTGCAACTTTTTAGCTAAGTCTCTCTTCTCTTCTTTCACATGGGCAATGCTTCCCATAGACAACCTGTTAAGAGCATCAACAACTATATTAGTTTTACCTGGGTGGTAAAAAATGCTCATGTCATAGTTCTTGAGCAACTCAAGTCATCTCCTCTGCCTCAAGTTAAACTCTTTCTAGGTGAATATATATTGCATGCTCTTGTGGTTTGTGAATACGTCAACATGTGCTCCATATAAGTTGTGGCGCCAAATTTTGGGTGCAAACACCACCGCAACCAATTCTAAGTCGTGAGTTGGATAATTCCTCTCATGATTCTTAAGTTGTCTGGAAGCATAGGCTATGACCTTACCTCCCTGAATTAGAACACATCCCAATCCCACTCTAGAAGCATCACAATAGATCGCAAAATCATCAGTCCCCTCAGGTAGAGTTAACACTAGTGTAGTTGTTAACCTAGTTTCAACTTTTGAAAACTTTTCTCACACTAATCGGACCACTGGAACTTAGCTTTCTTCTGAGTCAACTTAGTCAATGGTGAGGATATAGAAGAGAATCCCTCAAAAAATTTGTGGTAATAACCAGCCAAACCCAAAAAACTTCTTATGTCAGTTGTAGAGGTGGGTCTAGGTCACTTCTTAACTGCCTCATTCTTCTGTATATCTACTCGAATACCATCACCCGAAACAATAGGGCCCATAAAAGCCACGGACTTGAGCAAAAACTCATACTTCGAGAATTTTGCATATAACTCTCTGTCCTTGAGCATCTGAAGAACAATTCGAAGGTGATCAACATGCTCTTTCTCATATCTGGTGTACACAAAAATATCATCAATGAACATAATTACGAACATATCAAGGTACTATTTGAATACTCTATTCATCAAGTCCATGAAAGTTTCAGGTGCATTTGTCAACCCAAAGGATAATACCAAAAACTCGAAGTGACCATATCGGGTTCGAAAATCCATCTTCGAGATGTCACATTCTCTCACTTTCAACTGGTGATAGCCTGATCTGAGGTCTATCTTGGAGAAGACAATGGCACTCTGAAGGCTGTCAAACAAGTCATCAATCCTTGGAAGGGGATATTTGTTCTTAATAGTCACCTTATTCAGTTGGCAATAATCTATACATATTCTGAGGGAACCATCTTTCTTGCACATAAATAGGACAGGAGCACCCATGGAGAGACACTCGACCTAATAAATCCCTTTCTAAGAGATCTTTCAACTACTCTTTCAATTCTTTCAACTCGATGGGAGCCATTCTATATGGAGAAGTAAAGATAGGCTGAGTATCAAGAGAATATCAATCCCAAAGTAAATCTCTCTATCATGAGGGACTCTAGGCAAATCATCAGAGAAGACATCAAAAAACTCATTAAAAATTGGAACTGACTCAAAAGGTGGAGACTCTACATCATTAGCCTTAACTCGCATGAGGTGATAGATACATCCTTTAGAGATTATTTTTTTAGCCTTAAAGTAGAAAATAAACTTACCCTTAGAAACTGCAAAACTACCCTTCTACTCTATAATAGGCTCATTTGGAAATTAGAATTTGACCATCCGAGTTCTACAATTGACAGAGGCATAGCAAGCGCGAAGTCAGTCCATGCCAAGAATCATGTCAAAGTCAACCATCCCTAACTCAATCAAATCAGCAAGAGTTTCCCTATGATAGATGGACACTACATAATCTCTATAAACCCTTTTAGCTATGATAGACTCACTAGTTGGAGAGGAATCATCAAAGGGCTCAAGAAGACATTTAGGAAAAATCTTAAACTGATTAGCCACATATGGAGTTACAAGTGATAAAGTGGCACCTGGGTCACGCAAAACATACACATCATGGGAAAAGACTCTAATCATACTCGTAATCACATCTGGTGTAACTTTCTAATCCTATCGATTGCCCATTGCATATAGACGGTTTGCATCTCCGCCTGTATTAGTAGTGGCACCTCTATGATTTCCAGTGATTGAGGTTGCTACTGAAGATTGAGCTTTATTACCTCTATTGCCTCGCCTCCTCATTGGACACTCATTCTAAAAGTGGCCAGTCTATCCACATTTATAGCAAGTATTTGTTCCCTCACGACACTTTCTTAGGTAGAGTCTGCCATACTTGCCACATGATGGTTTTCCCTTCGAACCTTGAGTCACACTAGCATGGGATTGAGAACCCTGAGCTCTAGAATTCTGATAGCCCTGTGACTTATGATCATACTTGTTACTCGGAGCTGGTACACTTGTTGAGGATGGTGCATAATTAGAAGACCTCTTATAAAAATAAGACTTGTCCCCCTTACCTTTCTTATTCTTGCAAAACTCATGCCATGCTGATTTAGCCTTCTTGCTCAAATTCTCCTCCCTATATCTCTTCTTATCCTCCTCAAATTGTTGTGCATACACCATAACCGTAGAGATGCTCATGCCCGGAATCAGCAATGTCACCTTGCACTCTTTTTTACATGCTTGCCTAAACCAGACATAAACTTTCTCATTTTAGCTCTCATGTTAGGAATCATCTCCGGACCATACCTGGATAGCTCTATGAACTTGAGGTTATATTTTTTGACAGTTATTCCCTCCTACTTGAAGTTGACAAACTCCTCAACCTTCACTTTCCTCAACTCTCGTGGAAAGAATTGGTTAAGAAAGGCAATCTTGAAATCATCCCAAATGGCAGATTCAACATCCTCACCTCGACTCTCTTTCCATTGATTGTACCAAACATTTGTCACATCCTTGAATTGATAGGAATCAAGTTTAACTCCCTCAGTCTCAGTTGTATGCAAAGCTTTCAACACCTTCCATATCTAATCAATATAGTTTTGGAGGTCTTTCTCAACCTTAGACCCTATGAAGACTGATGTGTTCATCCTCAGAAAATCTCTAAGTCTTGTTGTGATAGTTGTCTCTTGGGAGATAGAACTAGGAGCCTGTGATCTGTGATTCCCACTCTGAGTGGCTACCAGTTGGGTGAGCATAGTGATAACTCCTTTGAAATCAACTTCTGTAGTAGGAGCAGGTGGAGCGGTAGGTGCTTGTGGAACATCGGTGGCTCTAGCTGGTCGATCTCGACCCCTCGTCTCCATATGAGTAGATACTTCTAGTGGGGGATTCTGAGCATTAGAGGCTGAAGTACCTCTTTGGGTGGTGGTACGCTTAGGAGACATGATTTGCAAACGCATAACGTACGAATTAGATAGATATTTTAACAGAGTTTAAACTCTATCGCACGAACTTAGAATTCAAGAGAAGTGTAACAATTCCTAATTTCCTATAACCTCCTGCTTATAAAGTGTGGTGCACAACACACCAATAAACAAGACTTTACTAAACACGACTTCATGCACTCCCTAGGACACTTGAACTCTGTGCTCTGATACCAAGTTTGTCATGCTCCGGGAGGATATCCTTGGTGTGGCTGGTACTCAGTGTAATGACCCCTTAGGTCATTTTATAAATAAATCCTCTCTCTTTTATAAAATTTCTTTTTCTAAATTTGAGATGAAAATTTTGCACTATTCGATAATTACGATTATTTAGTTGATAGATAATTAATTTAATTGATAATTTAGTTAATACCCTATACTATTTATCTCATATTTATTAAAAATAAGTTGATAGAATTTATCACTTTTAGTACCTACAATAAATAAATAAATAAATAAGAAAATAAAATAAAAATAAAAAAGAAGAAAAGAAGAGTAAAAAGGGGGGTTGAACACTCCCACTTTCAGAAAACAAAAAAAAGGAACGAAAAAATTAATGACGAAAACAATAAAGAAAAAAATGCAGGGAAGAAAAAAGAAAGGGAAAAAGGAAGAGAAAAATTATGATTTTCATCTCCAAGAGTCAAGATAATTATTCTCGTCCTTTATATTAAGTTTTCATGAGATTATCAATAGATATTTAGGGTAGAAATGTGTACAATTTATATTAAAGTAAGAATATATAGTCCTAGAGTTCTTACAATAAAACCTTGATTTGGGGATCGAATAGCGATCCATTTTAGCTGAAATTTGCATATAAGTTTATTAGGTTATAGATAAACATAATTTGAAAGAAAATTTCAGATTTGATATCTAGGATTTTGGATGACTTTTTGATCAAATTTTTGAGCTAAAAACAAATATAGCAATATAGGTGGCATTAGATTGGTATTCTTATGTGAATTATATATTTGAATAGATTTTGACCATTCAGAAGCATTATGAAAGGCTCATGTTTCGGAGTGATTGTTTGACTAATTGAGGCAAGTGAATTTCTCAACTCTTGTTAAGTATATAGATACGCATATTTTCCTTATTGTTTGTGTTTAAAGTAATGAGACTTGGTGGTAGATTGACTTGTGCTTGTTGAATAATCCTGATGATGAAAAAGAGATAATAAAAGACAACTTGTTTTTATATTGATATATGATATGTCAAGAATGATTAGAAAGTTTTATTGATTTATTGTTGATGTGGTATCATGATTGTGTTGTTGTAAATTGTGCATCATTACAAAAATGCTCATCTCCTCATTATGTATGTTAACATGTCTAATTGCATTGATTCTAAGATAAGATTGTGACAAAGGTTATGTGAATTGAGAAAAAATAAGAAACTAAGAGGAAGTACCATTTTGATGGATGTGTTGCACGTCGCAATGGATACTATAATTCGAGGATCATGTCACACGTCGGGCAACAGATACTATAATTCAAGGATTGTGTCATACGTCGTGATGGGTACTATAATTTGAGGGTCGTGTCACACGCTATGACAGATTCATGGACTAATAAATTCCCCATGAGTTTCGAACTGAGAGACAGCGTGTGTGTATCACTAGGTCAGACATGTATCATTATGTTTGATATTGTTATGCATTGCATTACACATCTTTATCATTTATGAACTTCTAAGTGACTATTTATGGAACTTGTGATGGATAAATTTAATCCTTATGTTGTTGATTTATAAATATTAGAGTGGTTATTGAGTTATATGTTATGTACATTGTGAACTGTTAGGTTGGACTGATTTTTATGCAGGTTGTAGTTGTGGAGGTTTGGTTGGAGAGTTAGGAATACCCGTATTCTGTATTACTTAACTTTGCATTTAGGAGTTCACTTGTTGGGTACCGTGTGGTTGGTACTCACCCCTTGCTTCTACATTTTTATAGGTTATGCACTCAGATCTTTGTAATACTCTCTTCTCTTTTTATCTGAGGCTTTCTATGGAGATTAGTGAGATAGCTATTTGTCATCACAATGATCCTCATCCTCCTATTTATGATCTTGTTCTACTTTGGAGACAACATCATTTGAGACCTTATTTTTCTTTAAAATCTATTGTAATATAGTAGGGGCTTGTGCACGTGACAACCAGGTTTTGGAAAATTTAAATTAAGTTGACTTATTATCTAGAGTTAAACTTTTATTTTATTATCCTTTTACACTTTATCATTATAATTGGGTTTTTGGCTTACTTGTCTTGGTGGGATAAGACGAATGTCATCACGTCTATTTTTGGATTGTGACAGATGGTATTAGAGTCTCACGTTATAGGTGTCACGTGTGTATAAGCCAAGTATAGTAGAGTCTCGAGGATCGATATGGAGAAGTCATTACTTATCTTTGAGAGGCTATGAAGAATATAAGGAAACTTCTTTTTGTTTATTCTTTCTTCATTGTACGTTCTTGATTCGGTGTGATTCTTATCACTTTATTTCATTCCCTCTCACTTATAGAGATGATTCATGTTTGGTTCTTTATGTGAGTAGTTAGTGGGTTTTATATGTCTTGAATGTTAGATCTGGTACTATAGTGTAAGTGATATACTTATAAAAATTAAAATACTCAACGATTAGAAAAGATTGAGCAAGGTGATGACTCGATGATGCCCTTTGAGGATACTTGAGAGATGAGGTCAAACGGTGAATTGAGGAATTTCGTGAATATGTTATCCTTTTTGGGATTAGCTATCCAGCAACACAAACAATATTGATATAGTATATACGATATCAAAAGTGGTTCGACAATTAAAGGTGGAATGTTAAAGAGATAGCTAAATTATAAATTCTGTAAATCTGCAAACTACTATTACTAAAGTGTCATAATATGTATGGATCACTTAGATAATGATAAGAATGATATTTTTCCAATTGAGGTCAGAATATCTATTATGGTTTCATAGATTGAGTGGATATTAAGGAGGGTCATGATATGACTATCACCACGATACCAATGCTTAGTTGGTTAAAGTTATGAAGTGTGTTACTTTTGCTAGTGACTGAATTTATAAAAAATATGTATTACGTAGGATAGATTCATAATGGATTAGGTAATGTTTTGCAACTATTTGATGGGTAGAAGTATGCAGGCTAGTTTGGTACTATTTCTTGATAGGTACGATGAGCTCTTATGGTGGACCAAATGAACTTTCATGAAATAGTATTAGTGGTTTATGAAAATGGATATATCGATTGTCAAGTGTGAATACTTACTACTTAAGGAGTTATCAGTATATCACAAGCTCATTTAATAAGATTTAATGTTGTCGTTCATATTTGAAATTTTTTACTCTGGATGCTTGGATTAAGCATTATTTATAAGGAAGATTTTAGTGGTAGATCTTTGGTACAACTAATGCGTAGGTGGTGAAATATATCTCGAGGATCTTAGTAGGAGAGTGCATAAAAATTGGATTTGTCCTTTGGATTCTATTGATATAACTGGGTTTAAAGTGTCATATCAATGAAGAGGTTAACCTTGAGATGATAGCAATTGCTATAGGGCATAATGGTAATAAGAGTTTGTGATGGATTATAATCAAGATGCAATTATATGATAAGAATTTTTTATTGAGTAAATTCAGTATGGTAAACATAATTTGTAGGTATCAAAAGTTATGTTTGCTGCTATTTAATAAGTAATGTGATCATAAGAAAGGATGTATAATGTGTTGAGATATTGCTTCAATAGAATTGAAAAGAACTAGAGTCGTAAATGAATAAATTAGTGAGATGTAGGAACATTCACTCTGATGGTAAAGATAAAAAATAAATCTTTTCAGAGAGTAGAGAATTGAATTTAAAGTCATGTGGTTTCATTTATTTTTCTTTGGTTATGGTGATAGTGTTATGTATCATTGATCTGGGTTAGAAAACTATTGGATAATATTTGAAAAAGAAGAATCTATATAGTGTGTTTTGAATATGGTGATAGGCTCTTTTTGTAATTTTGAGGATGGTAATTAGTACATTGAAATTTTTTATAAGGGATATGGTAAGGTTGATAAAGAGGTGATCAATAAAAAGTTAAGATACATGAATTAAAGATCTAAAGTTATGAGTTAATACCAATAGATAAAGGAATTGGGGTACAAGTTAAAATAAAGACTCAAGTTTTCATTGTTAGTCTATATTTTTTGTAGTATATTTGTCAAGATATGAATTGATAAGACAAGAAATAATGGATAGCAATGAGTAGTTAGCTTTTGGAAGAACTTGCATGTGGTTTAGGCCATAAATTTAGTTATTTTGATTGTTACAGGACCTAAAGAAGTGCTCCACTTAAAGTTTTGGCTTAGAGGATGAGATAAAATATCATGTGTTATTGGTCAGAGAATAAAGTTGATAAGTGAGTTAGTGAAAGAATAAGAGTCTAATATGTTGGAGTGTTACTGATGGAACAAGAGTCTGATATATTGAAGGGTTCAGGGTATTCAAAATTTGTGTCATAGGAAGAATCCAAGAAAGGTGAAGGAATAAGACCTCCCGTATAGACTTTTGGTTCTAAATTAAAGGTTTTACTAATTTTCACCTTTGAGCTCAAATATGACCTTGGAATGTGGACTTGTTTAGCACAGATTTACTAAGATTTTATTAGTGACTTTTATGACGATTGAGTTTTGATTCGAGTGGCAAATAATGATGTTTGAAATATGCTACATTTTTATATTGGTCTAGATTGTTCAATTATGATAGATGACTTATGGGGGTGCAGCGATATTGACCTATAGCTCTACATGATTATTGAAGATTTTGAGAGGGTTGAAATTACTCTGTTAATGAGATAACATAGATTATTGTGATGCATTACATGGACACTTAATGATGACTAGAGATTATGTGCATATGGTATGCAGAATTATTAAGGTGATTAAATCTCTTTAGTTTTTACATAAGGTATACAATGATTTGAATGGTAGTTGAAATTTGGTACGTGAAGAATTGCATGAAAATGACTTTAGGTATAATTAAATAATTTACCTCGATGAGAAAAGTATTATCAAATTTGAAATCAATGTTATCAGTTTTGGGTATGACTCATATTTATAAGAAATGCTTGAATGAAAAAAGAGATGGTTGAAATATTTGAAGGTGATAATGTGTTGCCAAGAAGACTTTGATACTAGTAACAATTTGAGAGGATGGTAAATGACCAGTATGACTATGATGTTTTATTAGTATTAAGAGCATTGTCTTTGATGCAGTATCTTGAGAAAAATATAGAGTTTGATAAATTAAGTATGTGTACGATTATTAGGGACTAAACAGGTTGATTGTGAGTAGATTAAAAAATGGGGTCAAATAAATGAAAATGCTTGATAGAGGCACTATTTAAGGAGTATTTTGTATCATTCGACCTTAATTTTGTGCAGTCTTATGTGACTACCTACTTCATTATGGGCATGGTTTAGAGTATTACTCGTTACCTATTCTCACTCGTGTCTTCGCTTTTGTAGACGGATCCTTAGTGGTAGATCAGGTGAACCAATCCTATAATTTTTTTCTTCGTAAGGTAGGCTGCTTGTGTAGACTTGATTATTTTGGATATGACATATTTGGTATTGCCTTGGGGACGTTGAGTGTTTTTCAATAGTTCTACGAGTGTCTCCGATTAAAAAAACTTATAGAAGAGCTACCATGATTAATTATAGTTATTCAGTAGTCTTAAGATTCGTCTCATCGTTGAGGTCATGTTCTGGCTATGTAGGATTGAATGTGGGTCCTGTTGGGTCTAACTCTATCGCTCTTAAGAGTTATTTATACTTACAACTATTGATCTAGTATTTTTTATAGTGTTGTTAGAGCATCTATTTACTTTGATGTATCGTTCGCTAAGTGATTACTTAATCATTTTCTTCTTAGGTAAAAAAACCTGATTTTGTATGATGAGTATCAAATGTCTAGAGATCACATTTTATAACTTAAGATTGTAGGAAGATTTGACTGTGAAAATAAAATCTTAACAAAATCTATGATGGTTTGTGCATTGGGAGCATGGGATGGTTGATTTAGGTTTGCTTTTGATTATGGTCGATATTGATTTAGAATTTTATCGTGGTTATGTGAGAAAAGGTTCATCCTAATTGTTGAATTATGGTGTAGTGAATTGTTATTAAGATTTGGTTCATGGGTTAGTCTGTGGGCTTGAGAATTATTCCTGAATTATAGATTTGTCAAGTACGATTCAAAAGTTTAATTCTTAATGGTTGGTCTTGGTAGAATGGTTCTAAATTAGAGCTTACTTAGAGAGATGAATACTGACACTGGAAGATAATTACCTAGGTTTTGGTAATGTCAGTTATTCTTCCTTCTCCTTCTGTATGTTTGAGGACGACCATGATTTTTAGTGGTGGATAATGTAATGACCCGTTAGGTCATTTTAAAAATAAATCCTCTCTCTTTTATAAAATATCCTTTTCGGAAATTTAAATTAAAAATTTTGAACTATTCGATAATTACGGTTATTTAGTTGACGGGTAATTTTGAAAAATTAATTTAATTGATAATTTAGTTAATACCCTATACTATTTATCTCATATTTATTAAAAATAAATTAATAGAATTTATAAATCTTAGTATATAAAATAAATAAATAAATAAATAAATAAGAAAATAAAAGAAAAAAATAAAAAAGAAGAAAAGAAGGATAAAAAGGGGGGTTGAACGCCCCCACTTTCAAAAAAAAAAGGAACGAATGAAAATAACGACAAAAACAGTAAAGAAAAAAATGCAGGGAAGAAAACAAAGGGGGAAAAGGGAGAGAAAATTATGATTTTCATCTCCAAGTATCAAGGTAATTATTCTCGTTCTTTCTATTAAGTTTTCTTGAGATTATCAATATATTTTTAGGATAGAAACGTGTACAATTTATATTAAATTAAGAAAATATAGGTCTACGCTTTTTATAATAAAACCTTGATTTGGGAGTCGAATAGTGATCCATTTTAGCTAAAATTTGGCGTACAAGTTTAGAAAATTCCAAATATTTAGGGCTTGGGGTGACTTTTTGATCCGATTTTTGAGTCAGAAATAAATACAACAATATGAGTGTCATAAAATTCGTATTCCTATGTAGATTATGTATTTGAACAAATTTTGACCATCCGGAATCATTATAAAAGGCTCAAGTTTCGGAGAGATTATCTGCCTAATTGAGGCAAGTGAATTTCTTGACTCTTGTTAAGTATATAGATACACCTATTTTTCTTGTTATTTGTGTTTAAAGTAATGAGACCTGGTGATATATTGACTTGTGCTTGTTGAATAATCCTGATGATGAAAAAGAGATAATAAAAGACAACTTGATTATATATTGATATATGATATATCGAGAATGATTTGAAAGGTTTATTGATTTATTGTTGATGCGGTATCATGATTGTTTTATTGTAAATTGTGTATCATTACAAAAATATTCATCTCCTCATTATGTATGTGAACATGTCTAATTACATTGATTCTAAGATAAGATTGTGACAAAGGTTATGTGAATTGAGGAAAAATAAGAAACTAAGAGGATGTACCATTTCGAGGGATGTGTCGCACGCTACGACGGATACTATAATTTGAGGGTCGTGTCGCACGTCGCGACGAATACTATAATTTGAGGGTTATGATACACGCCGCGATGAGTACTATGATTCAAGAGTCGTGTCGCGTGCCGCGACAGATGTATGGACTAATAAGTCCCCCATGGGTCCCAAACTGAGAGACAACGGGTGTGTATCACTAGGTCAGACATGCATCATTATATTTGACATTGCATTAGTCATCTTTATTGTTTATGAACTTCTGAGTGCCTATTTATAAAACTTGTGATGGATGAACTTGAGCCTTATGTTGTTGATCTATAAATATTAGTGTGGTTATTGAGTTATATGTTATGTACATTGTGAGCTGTTTGGTTGGACTGATTTTTATGTAGGTTGTAGTTGTGGAGGTTTGGTTGGAGAGTTAGGAGTGCCCGTATTCTGTTTTACTTGACTTTGCATTTAGGAGTTCGTTTGTTGGGTACCTTGTGGTTGGTACTCACCCCTTGTTTCTACATTTTTGTAGGTTATGCGCTTGGATCTTTGTGATACTCTCTCCTCTTTTTATTCGAGATTTTCTGTGGAGATTAGTAAGGTAACTATTTGTCATCTTAGTGAGCCTTATCTTTCTATTTATGATCTTGTTCTACTTTAGAGACAACATTATTTGAGATCTGTATTTTTATTTCAAATCTATTATAATATAGTAGGGGCTTCTGCACGTGACAACCAGGTTTTGAGAAATTTAAATTAAGTTGACTTATTATCCGCATTTAAACCTTTATTTTATTATCCTTTCACACTTTATCATTATAATTGGATTTTTGGCTTACTAGTCTTGGTGGGATAAGACGAGTGTCATCACATCCATTTTTGGGTCGTGAAACTCAGAGACTATTGCTAGCCTCCAAGAGAACCACTTGGGCTCATCACATTCATTCAATCACATTGTAATAGCAGAAGACAGCAACAAATAAGAATATTTAAAGAAAAAAATGATAATTGATAATAAAGAGGCCAAAGTCCAAACAATATGTCCATCAAACTGGGTAAGACTAGTACGAAAGAAACTAGCCAATAATAATATCCAATCATAACTCGGCAGTTTAGACTATGAAGCCTCTAAACATTTAACTAAATGGAGTCAATGATAGGTTCATGGCTACCTAAAAAATAGAATAAAAAATTTAAACTCAAAGCTAGAAAGAAATATGTCATCCTCCGAAAGTAGGGGAGGACTCACCAATCAGCTGGACACAAGTAGGTCCTCAATGGGGCGCCTGTTGATGACCGCTAGTACCTGTCTCTACATCATGAAAAGATGCAGGTCCAAATAGACGTCAGTACGCGAAATGTACAAGTATTTAAAATGGCAGAATGAAACATGTACGGGCAGAATAACATCAACTCAAAATAGCTCAACTCAGGAAGTAAGGAACTCAATTATCAAGTCAAAAGTCTAAGGTAAGAATATGGTTTAGACAATGATCACTCATATACCATCTCATCCCATCCACTCAGAGTACTAACAAGACCTGTTTTGGGAGTTTCTCTAACCGATAACCATTACCTATGAGCCGGTGATGATACAATAAAGTGATGTTGTTGCCACATCCATCCAATACCTTGCTAGGGTAGGGACATCTCATCAGTGGATCCACAATAATAATATCAAGTCCTCTTTTGGGGACAATAAGGAAACATTTATTTTTACAGTCCAATCCTCTCCTACGCTGGCCACGTAGTTATTGAGTTCGTGTTGGACCTGCTCTTACTCAATTCGGTGCTCAATATTCCTCCCAAGAATCAATATGTTCATAAGACCTCAATCCTAAGGTTAGCTCATTCATCTAGTCTCATTGGACATTTGTTAACTCAATTCATCACATCAATCATCAACTCATTGGTTACATTCTTTTAAGGTTCAATTCTTGACTCATAAAGACTCAATCATGGATCACTCGGACTCATAGCATTCAAGAAAACCAAAACAAAGTTAAAAACATTTAGGAATTCTATAGACTTTTTAGGCTCAATTTATACTCATACATGCCTATTTAAGTGTAATACGCAAAAATAACAAGAATTCAGTCTAGGGTTCATGTAGGAAGTAAAATTAGTTAGTTTCAAGTATTTAATTAATAAACAATAATTTCATGCAAGATTATATAGGTATACATCAAAATTTAAGGAAAAACTTCAAAAAATAGTCATGGGAGACTCAATTTACTCACAACTCCATCAATTTGGGTTATGGGGTACATGGAAGAAAAAAATCCATGTTTTGATTAGTTTTACATACCTGGAAGTTTAAGTCTTAGAGAAGCTTGGAAGAATCCTCAAGTTTTTGCTTCAAACCCTAGCTTTTTTCTTCTTTGAAACGTTGTTCTAAGTTGGAGAGGGTGATTTAGCATAATGTTACTAATTAGATATGTTTTAGGACTTGTTTAGGTATAAAAACGTCAAGTCTAGGCTTTAAGAGAGTGAAAAAGGACTAAAATAATCCTTTAGAAAAAGTTGTTGAAAGTCGTCCACGGGCCCATTTGCGGCCCATAGAAAACTCCACGACCCGTAGGGACCCTTCCATAAACTTTTGGGCTAAATTTTGAGGCTACTGGAACTTTCACGAGCTCAATCTATAGCCCGTAGAATACTTTATGACCCGTAGATGGATTCGTGAAGTCTGGGGCTGAAAAACTAATTTTTTAGAACTTTTCCACGAGCTCAACAGTACAAGTCGTACTTTAATCCACGACCCGTAAAAAGTTTCGTAAAACAACTCTGCACCTGACAGTCTCCAATAAAATGGCCACAACGTTTGACCCCAAACTCCAAATGAGGTGAAACCAGTTGTGTTGGAAATCTAATTTAAAGAAATTTCATTTGATAGGTCATGGGACACTTAGTTCTCTGTATGATAAGAGTTATGATCATTTAAAGTTGGTCTTGCATAATCTAATATTAGAAACTCAATTTATAGGAAAGTTTTGAACTAGGCTAAGTGTTAGGAGTCTCTTATGACCCTAATACACTTCTAATACGTAAGAATGAGTCTCAAAACATAGGGGAATATAAGAATAAAGTTATGGGGTGTCATAGTGTAACAACCCGAATATTTTTGAAATCTACTTATGGTTGGCATTCTATGATGTACTACAAGCCATGGATGAGTTTTGGTAGCCATGGGTTGATTTTAAGTGGCCGAATGCAAATTGGGCTAATTGGTGGCCTAAAGGGATAGTTTCGGCAGTGTACTTCAAAAAGTAATAACTTTTAATGTGGGATGAACCATGTGGGATACCATATATCACATTGAAGCTCATTGAGTTATATTTTCAACATAAGTGGTTTCAATCAATTTGGAGTTCGGATGAGGGAGATACGGCCCAAATAGTGAGACTGCCTGAAATTCGAAAGCCGTTGGAGATAGGCTCAGAAAAGTGGCCAAGGAAATTGACACGGGCCGTGAAAATTTGTACGGATTGTCTAGGGTCTCTTCAGGTATTCTAGTGATCTAGGGGTGTCCTGGAACTACCCCTAAGCCAAGTCTAAGTCAACAAAGCCTTGCACAGCTCGTTTGGAGTTTGACGGACCGTCCACTGTCCCGTTAAGTTGGACAGTGGCTAGGCCAAGGCT
>JBCEWC010004726.1:0-26567 GCA_038996855.1 Solanum aculeatissimum
GGATGGAAGAGGATCCTTGAATCAAGTCCCACATACCTTAATTTCACCAACAATCTACAATATCAAACTTAATCAAGATCTTCTTCCCCAATTTCTACAAGTTAGCTTCAATGGAGGCCAAGAGAGTCTTAGGATTTTAAGAGAGTGTATATGAGAGTTTTAATGGATGAATGAGGGTTTGGGAAATGTTTTAGGGGTTTAGGAGATCTTAGGGGACCAAAAGGGGCTTAGGGAAATGTTAAATCACGAAAATACCATTAATAAAATGCAACTTTCCGAAACTAAGCAATGTCAAACGGTGCTATAGTGCCCATAAAATAGTGAACGGCCCGTCAACCCCTACCGTCAAACCTCCCTTAGCCAGTTTTTCCCACGCGAACTTTCGGAGGACTTTTTGTTACACTTCATGAAGCACTTGACGGTCCATTCAAGGTGTGACGGTCCATGTGAGGGTTCCGTCTCACCATAATTAGCCCCTCAAACCTGACCAAGGCTTGGCGAAGATACTGCCTCACTTCAAGAGGCAGTACACGGGTCGTTTGGTGCCAAACGAGCCGTCCAAGGCTTCGTTGGTTTAGACTTGGCCTAGGGGTGTTTCCAGGTCACCCCTAGCTCACTGGAACACTTGAAGAGACCCTAGACGATTCATGCAAAGTTTTATGGACCGTGGCCCCTTCCTTGGCCACTATTCTGAGCCTATCTCCAATGGCTTCCAAATTTCAGACAGTCTCACAGTTTGGGCCATATCTCCCTCATCCAAACTCCAAATTGAGTGAAAGTAGTTGTGTTTCAAAGGTAACTCAAAGAGATTCAATTTGATATATAGAATCCCACATGGTTCATCACACATCAAAATTTATGACTGTTTGAAGTACACTTCCAAAATTGTCCCTCTAGGCCACCAACTAGCCCAATTTGCATTCGGCCACTTAAACTCAATCCGTGGCTACCAAAACTCGACCATGACTAGTAGTACACTATATAAGAACAATCATAAGGATATTTTGAAAATTTTTGGGTTGTTACATAAAGCCTATATCAACGAACCATTTATTGATCTATAATTCATAAATCTTCGTTCATAGTCCTCCTTGAAAATTCTTAATAAAGGGCTATTTGGTCATTTTATCTGACTCTAAGTTCTTGCTATATTGTTTTATGCCCATAACTGCCTATATCTACCCAACCCATATCATAGTCACCCCATTCTCATTCTAACTCCAAAATCCTCAATTTCTCTCAACTCTCAAGCTCTATTAAAGGCCCAAGCTTAGGGTTCCAAGTTCAACCATCCAATTTAAGATTTTCTCCATTGATTTTACCCAAGGTATGTGGGTCTTCATCATGAGTACTTTTCACCCATGGAGCCCAGCAAAACCTTCCCTTTTCATTTAAATTTTAATAAAGTTATTTTAGAGTTTTATGACTTGAACTCAAACTACATGAAAATTATTGTATATTGTAATCTTCTATATAATTATGCATGAATTATATTATATTGCATGAATTTCAAATGATTTCACTTATATGCTATGTAGGGATTATGTAATTATAAATGAGCTCTTTTACTTTTGATTAAAATGATCTTAAATTACATGATTACACATGAATTTACCTTGCTTGCATGATTTCAAGCTTATTGATAGTGAACCCATTCTTTTGCCCTAATTTTTTACCCAATACATGATTATCGAATACTAAGCCGTGAAGTATGTTTATGAATTAAGGTGACCTAATACCTAAATGATGACTTAGGATCCCAAGTTACTCAATGAGTTAAGAATTGTAATGATGGAAGTCTTACACTCATATCACGAGTATGATTATGAAAATGGGCTATTCCATGAATATGATTTTGTCAATTGAATTAGTCTACTTGATTTACCTTTCCATTATAATAAGTTATGATTTCATGAAAAGTATGAACTATATTCATGATATGTATTTCATGAGATTTGACTTAGCACTGCCTTATATACGAGGTCCTTATATAAAGTCTCTAGTATAAAAACCACGTGCCTTTGTAGGTTTATGTTTCCAGTATGAACTAACTAGTGAATTCATATATAGCCTTATAATTACAAAACTCGCTCAATGGGATAGGGTGTTACCTTAGCATGTAAAGCTCCATTTTCTCTAATGTATGGATAGATGTTGGGATTTTATGTTGTAGCTCGTATGGTCTTATAATCGAATATGGTTCAATCCCACATATGTATATTTTCTATGATGCTTTACATGGTATTATATACATTTCACTTGTGCATTAACCACATACATGTTCATATATGTTTTTATATATTATTTTTTATTATGTTCTTGACTTGGTCATTGTACTTCATACTTTATATTACATGCATTGCCTACATACTTAGTATATTCAAATGTATTAAAGCCTACTTTATGCTTATATTATATCACAATGTAGGGATATAGGACCATCCTCCTCCTTACATTCGTGGCCAAATCTCAGATTTTGGTGAATCCCCATGCTTTGGGGACAAACCTCCTACATTCTAACTTTAGTTTCTTGTCATTTGAGACATTATGAGACTATTATTATTTTACTTTTATCTGAGAGTGATCTAGGGACATGTCTTAGACCTCGCCAAATTTAGTATATAGAGGAATTAGTGCACACCATGTGCAGAAACTATATGTTGTTCAGGTTTTTTTTATGATATTATGCTTATAATTTTTCCGCTTTATTTCTTATTGATTCATTTTCTAATGTTTGTTACATGCTAACAGGCTTGATTGGGATTCCTAATTATCTTATCACCCCTAGGGACTATCTTGGATCATGAAAAACTTGGTATCAAAGATCAAGATTTTGAAGTGTCCTAGGGAGTCATATTCATCGGTATGAAGCAAGCCGCATCTATGAGTGCGAGGCTATGATATATTTTAGGAAATATTTGCTTCTTTCACGATCTATGTCATGGCTTAGAGTGTACTTTAAGACTCCTCTCCTTTAATGCTCGTCCTTTGCACTTTTTAGATTGTGCATATAAGAAGAGTACTATTGCAAAGGGGAACCAATGCCATTGAGGATAAGGCTTCTCTAGTCCCCCCAAGCTGCCTATGGTTCTTTCGAGGAGCAAGTGACAAATGAAGAGTTCCAGGATGTTATTTCTACGTTGGCTCAAGCCATGACTAACCAATCTAATCAAGGTGTTGTTGCTCCTTCTAATACTCCTACCCCAACTTTTAGAATGAGGGATTTCACTAGAATGAACCATCCTAAATTCTATGGTTCCAAGATAGATGAAGATCCACAAGAGTCCATCTATGAGGTGTACAAAATATTGGATATTATGGGGGTTTCTTTGGAAGAAAAACTGGAGTTTGTAGCCTACCAACTTAAGAGAGTTTCTTAAGTATGGTATATACAATGGAAAGCTGAGAGAGCCGATGAAGGTCCTCTTGCTAGGGAAGTGTTCAAAGTCACATTTCTTGATCATTTCTTCCCACTTGAGCTAAAGGAAGCAAAGATGATAAAATTTATCAATCTCAAATAAGAGAGCATGAGCATGAGAAAATATACCATCAAATTTACCAAGCCATCCAAATATGCTCCTTCCTTGGTAGCCAATCCCCAGGCTATAATGAGCAAGTTTATCTCAAGAGTATCTGGCTTGTGGTAAAGGAGTCACGAACCTCTATGCTTGTGAGGGAAATGTACATTTTCGACTCATAACATATTTTGAGAAAATTAAGAGTGAAAATCTAAAGAAAAGAAGGGTGTGAAAGTCCAAGAAGGGTTGGTTTAAAGGTGTGTTCTTACAATTCCAAATTCAAAGGTGGAAGTGACAGTCTCTAATAAGGATAAAAGTATCAAGGTCAAGGATAATCTCAAGCTTTGAATAAAAGGTTTGACAAAGATAGGATGCCATATCCTAAAACTCAAGGTAGTGGTGGACCAACATTTCCAAAATGTACAAAATGTAGGAGAAATCATATCGATAAGTGTTTATTTGGGTTGGGTGCTTTCTATGGTCGTGGTAAGGTGGGCTAGAACTCTTTGATTGCCTAAGTATTACTATTATGAGAAAAGAAGGTTATACTCAAGGCCATGTTACTCAAGTATTATAATTTAAACAAGAAGTTCAACAAGGAGGTGGATAACACAACAATTGGTTTTATGCCCTTCATGCTAGGGAAGAGGTGGAAGAGACTCCCAACATTATTATGGGTTCCTAACTTTGATGTGTATGTAGTTCTTGATCAAGGTTCCACATTGTCATTTGTTACTCCTTTTTTTGCTTCTAGATTTGACGTGTGTCCTAAAGTCTTGTAAGATCTTTTATCAGTATATACTATGTTAGTGAATTGATTTTGGCTAAAAGAGTTAATAGAAATTGTCCTGTGTCAGTCTCGCATAAAGTTATCCCTTGTGATCTTGTTAAACTTTATATGGTTGACTTTGACATCATTCTTGGTATAGATTGGTTGCATGCATCCTATGCATATATTGATTGTAGACCCATAGAGTTAAGTTTCAATTTCCAAATGAGCTAGTGCTTGAATGGAAGGGTAATGATCTAGTATTTAAGGATAAATTCATTTCATGCCTTAAAGCCCTTAAGTTGATTGCTAATGGGTGTATGTACCATTTAATTTGGGTTAAGTATGTCAATTTTGAAGTTCCTTCTCTTGAGTCGTTCCTAATTATGAATGGATTTCCCGATGATCTACCCGATGCTCCTCTCAATAGAGAAATAGATTTTGGTATAAAGCTTCTCTTAGATACCTAACTTATTTATATCCCTCCATATCGTATGGACCCAAAGGAACTAAAGGGGTTAAGGAGCAATTAAAGGACTTATAAGAGAAAGATTTTATTAGGCTAAACATGTAACTATGGGATGCCCCCTTATTGTTTGTAAGAAAGAAGGATGGGTCACTCTGAATGTGTATTTTATCGACAGTTCAACAAGATGACCATAAAAATAAGTATCCAATTTCGAGGCTACGTGATTTGTTTGATAAAGTGGAAGGGGCAAGTTACTTATCTAAAATTGATGTTCAGCTCGACTATCATCAATTAAGGGTAAGGGATTGTGATATCTCTAAGATGGCATTTCACTCAAGCTATGGCCATTTTGAATATATAGTTATGTCATTTGGATTGACTAATGCTCCATTGATGTTTAAATATCTAATGAATAGTGTCTTCAAACCTTACCTTGACATATATGTGGTGGTCATGATAGATAATATTTAGGTTTACTCACATAGTGAGGAGGAACACATGGATCATTTAAGGGTCATGTTTCAAATCTAAAGGGATAGACAATTGTATGCAAAATTTATCAAGAGTGAATTTTTGTTAAGGGAGGTGGAATTTCATGGTCATGTGGTGTCCAGTTATGGGATTATGGTTGATTCAAAGAAGATAGAGACAGTAAGGAATTGACGTAGATTGTTGTGTCCTTCAAATATTAGGAGGCAGTAACATTCTCATGCATAATCGATATGAATCATCATTGGTAGTGAATGTCAAAGAAAAACAAGACTTAGATCCAATATTTCTTGAGTTAAAGAAATTTGTTGTTGAAGAGAAGATTGAGGTCTTCTCACAAGGGGGATAATGTACTACTTTTCTAGGCTGATTTTATATTCCAAATATCAACAGTCTAAGGGAGATAATAATGAGTGAAGCTGATAACACCCAATATTATATCCATCCAGGATCCATCAAGATGTATAGGGACTTAAGAGAGGTGTATTGGTGGAATGGAATGAAGAAAGAAATAGCAAGGTTTGTGGTGGAGTGCCCAAATTATCAATAAGTGAAGGTTGAACATCAAAGGTCAGGGGGCTTGGCTCAATACATTGACATTCCTACTTTGAAAAAGGAAGATGTGAATATGGACTTCATGATAGTTTTCCCTCATATCCAAAAGCAACATGACTCAATTTGAGTAATAGGGGATGAGATGAAAAGATCAATCCATTTTCTACCTATATAGACATCTTTTAGTGTCAGATATTATGCCGAATTGTATATAGGGAGTTGGTAAGGTTGCATGGTGTGCCATTGTCCATTTCAAAGGGGTCTTGGTACCAAGGTAAAGTTAAGCACCAATTTTTATCCTCAAACTAATTGGTAAGCTAAGAGAACAATTCATATTTTGGAGGACATGTTGAGGGATTCTGTATTAGATTTCAAGGGTAATTTGGATGATCATCTACCATTTTTTGAATTTTCTTACAATAATAGTTATCACATAAGTATTGAGATGGCTCTATTTGAAGCACTATATGGGAAAAGACATAGATCTTTGGTGGGGTGGTTCAAAGTAGTTAAGATGGAATTAATTTGTCCTATTCAGGTACTTGATGCTATGGAGAACGTAAGGATTCTAAGGGAGAGATTGAAGGCTTTCTAACGTTGCCAAAAGTCATATTTCAATATTAGAAGAAAGGATCTTGAATTTGAAGTGGATATTTGGTTATATTTGAAGGTGTTACCCATGAAGGGTGTAATGCAATTTGGTAAAAAGGAAAAATTGAGTCCTAGATATGTAGGACCTTACAACATCCTAAAGAAAATTGGCAAAGTGGAATCCATGTTAGATTTTCCATTTGAGTGGTCTAAGGTTCATCCAGTATTTCATGTGTCAATATTGAGAAATTTTGCGGTTGATCCAAGTTCTATTGTGCAATTGGAGAGTGCAAGTGTTAAGGAGAATTTGACATCTATTAAGGTGTTATAGAGGAACCAACAAGTTAAAAATGCAACATAGAAGGTGAAAGTGGACATGATGATACAATATCCTTATCTCTTTCCTTCCACATAAGCTTAAGGTACATAGTGTTCTTGCTCAAATCTTCAAAATTCATATATTTTAACTTTTTCATGACATACTACATGTATCCATACTCATGAAACTTATTTCGAATGAGATTTTATGTATAAGTTTGAAAATTTTTCAAATTTAATGTTCAAGTTGCATTATTACATTTATGTTGAGTTGTTCGTATCCATTTCATGCCACAAGCTAGATTTTATATCATTCAAGGATGAATATTTTCAAAGGGGAAATATTATAATACTCCATAAGTTGGAAAGTTGGATTATAGAAGAAAAGCAGGGAATATATTCTGGTGTAGGAACTACAATTCCAATCTATGGCTTATGGATGCTTCTACGAGTCATAGACAAGGCCTCAAAGGTAACCTTGACACGTAGGATTTTTTTTTTGGAAATTTTGAGTTCAATGTATGAACAACTTTTATGTGTTGTAGATAGGTTTACATATCGTCAATAGTGGTCGTGGTTTGGATTCCGAAAGGTGAAAAGTATGAAACAATAGGATGAGACCTCTTTACCGTTTATGGTCTCATTGATGGATCGTAAAAGGGTGGTTTCATGGTTTGGGTTAGTGGTATTAGAATAGACTAGGTATTGGTGAAGTTTACTGAGTTGTTCTATGACTCGTATGATGGGTCACAGGCCATAGTTTGAGTTTGTTGTTTCTGGCCCAAAATTTTTATGTTTTTAAAGTTTTTATATGAACATGTAGGATGAGATGTAAATGAAACTATAGGCCATAATTTCCCTTCACGTTTTGAGATCATGAGGCATTGGAAGTTTACCTATTTGTATGAAACTCCATATCTATGGACTGTAGATTGATCTATGACTCCTAAACCCCATTTTGTAGTCCTCCTAGATAGTTTTTAATGAAGGATCATTTGATCATTTTCTCCCACCCTAGGTCCTAAACTAGGTCGTTTTATGCCCATAACTGCATATATTCGCCGAAACCCATATCATAGTTATCCCATTTTCATTCTAACTTCTAATTCTCATTTTCTCTCAAATCTCAATCTCCATTGAAGGCCCCAAGGTTAGGGTTTCAAGTTCAATCATCCAATTCTATAGTTTCTCCATTCATTTTACCTAAGGTATATGGGTCTTCATCCATGGTACCTTTCACCTATGAAGCCCAACAAAACATTTTTTTCATTAAAATTTTAACAAAGGTCTTTTTTAGGATTTTATGATTTTAATTCAAACTTGTAACACCCTACATGTTGGTAGCCTAGAAAATGAAAAGTTAAGAAATGTTTTGACTGACTTGGTCACACGAGCTAATCTACGGCTCGAGGAAGCAACCCTGGGTCATAGGTGGATTTGTGGACTTAAGTCTAGAAAGATGAAAAATTGAGAGTTTATTGAAGTTGACCTACAATTAGCTAGATGGACCGTCAAAGGGACCACGACCCATGGTTTGCATCATAGAAGTGACTCCTGGAGGATGGAATTTTTCTGAGTTTTGAAGGTAATCTACGAGGGGGGTATACGGCCCATAAAATGGACTAGGTCCATAAGAAGGGTTTCGTGGTTCTAAGATGCTAATTCTAGTAGCTCAACTTTTGTGACAGGAAGTTCTATGAGCCAAGGCATGAGCCGTAGGTTGAACCACAACGTGTGGACAGGGTCTTGTGGTTGGTCCCATCATTTTTAATGAAGGGTGTTTTTGGTATTTTCAATTTGTTTAAGTCTTAAAATACATCATTTTGGTTATCCTAACCAACTTAATTGACTCTAACCTTATAAATTCTACTCCTAACTCATTTTTATTCATTTATCCTCATAATCTCTCAAAGGTTCTCAATATTTCACTCTCTAGAACAAGGATTGCATGGAAGCTAGGGTTCCAGGATTTTCTAAGGATTTCAAGGTTTTTCTACTCCAAATTCTTAAGGATATCACTTAAGGTATGTAGGAATTTATTCATGGATTAGTTTCATCCATGAAGCCCAATCCAAAACCTTCTTTTATCTAAGATTCATGATGATTTCTTATGGGCTTTTATGCTATCATTACAGGTGCATGGATTAGGATTCTTATATGATGATTATAGTTGATTATGCATGAATTATGAAGAATTAAATTATTTATGATTTTCAAAGAGCAAGAGTATGATTTTAATGTATGATAATTAGGGCTTGCTGAATGAATGTGGGTTTCGTTCATGATGATTCCACGTGATTCCAATTGCATGTTTTCTCTATGATTTTCATCTAAATTGCATGATTTTGACTCAATTACTCATGTACCCATACATGGACCTAGTATTCCCTATGATAAAGCTATGAACTTTTATGAATATGATTTCAAGGAATGTAAAACATGTTTTAGTAACTATGATGATCACACTGGTGATATTAAGATGATAGTGATGATAATAATGATACGATGATGATAAGGGTGATTAAGGCCCCAATTCTTATTTGATGTTAAGGTGGGCATGTCTACCCACACTATGTAAAAGCTAAAGTAGATGGACTATTCCTATGACATGAGTTATTTTTATACAAGATTATGATGTTTATTTTACAAGCTATGAAAGTATGATTTTAATGAAGTATGAATTATGTTGGAAGCTATGTATATGTATGATTTATGTATTCCGTGGAATATGACTTAGCCCCAAGAGGGCTTTGGTATATTCCGTAGTCCCATAACTATGTGTCGTCATAGGAATGATATTTATGTTTTTCTTTTATTCCTTAAAGGTGTGCTAATGGATCTATTTAGATTTAATGATGGACGCTCATCGTGCTAGGATAGAGCCTAAATGGTGGGATCAAATGATGGATTTTCATTGTGCTAGGATAGAGCCTATAGGGTAACAATCGAGTCTACCTTGGTAAAGTAGATGATGAGCCCATATTTTGGACTAATTTTGGGGTTAAATTGCAAGGAAACACTGCCTTAATGTGTCATTAATTCTAACTACTAATTAATGAGCATGTGCTATGATAGGAAATGGAGTTAAAAATGCGCAAATGGGCAAGACTTGGTGAAATCTTGAAAAATGGGCAAAAGTACAAAAAGGCAGTAAAAAGTGAATGATTGCCGACGTTCTCTTTAATCCACGGAAAGTCGCAGGAGATCACCTAATTATGCAGCAATCAAGGTTCCCAGTCAAGAAAAGAGTGCAGTCAAAAGTGATGTCGCAAAGTATGCTCGGTGATCTTCCAAATGCATAAAGTGATAGCCTAAACCTGCAGAACCTAAAGCCCTAGAACCTAAAGACCCATAACACTGACAAAAAAGCGATCTGAAGAGTATCCTGGTGCATCACCAAAGTATAAAAGTCAAAGTAAAAATCCATCACCTAAAGTTACAGTGGAGGAAACCTTGTTAATATGTGCAGAAGAGCGATCAAGTGGACATTCGGCGGATTACTGGAGTGCTCGGCAATAGCCGACCTTGACCACCGAACAAAATTTCGCAGTACAAATTTTCACACATTTGCACGGAGTATATAAGCATTTTTGGAAAGGACATTGTACATCATCTTTTCATTCCAATTCAGAATAATTGGTTTGTAGTAGTAGTGCATAAAACCTTCTTCTTAGAGTACAAGGGAGATTAGGTTTTGAAGAAATTGGGCATCAAATTTGAGAAGATTAGCTGGTGAGAATCATCTGATTTGTATTCAATCTTGTTACCCATGACTTTTGCTACTATGAATGGTAATCAATCTTTAATTTCTAGCATGTGTGGCTAAAACTCCTATGTTAGGGATGTGCATTTTATATGGGTCTTTGATTTATTAATTGGGTCTGTGATATCATGACTTATCTATAGTTGATTTAGGTGAATTTATGTCTATTCCTAGGATTATTGTAAATCTCAAGGTTGTAAACTTAGGGTTTTGTTTTAGATCTCTAATTTCTATATTAGCTGAACTTATTAGAATGTGGAATGGATGTAATAGCTAGAAATCTTTCGGGGTTTCAATTGAAGTTCATATCAATGAAATCAATGGCCAAGGTATTAGGAGGGTTTTTCTATAACTTCTTAGGCCAAGTGTGTCCTTGGTGGTCCGCATGTGATATCCTAGCGGAATCAGACGAAACACCCATTTTTAGATATGAATTGGGTTACAAGCAACCTAGCCTATTCACTCAGTATCAACTCATGTAGTCAAGTGTTTAGACCTCTTTGATATATCGAGTCTCATATTTGCACATCCCAAACATCTCTCTTAATAGTTGTTATGTCAATTAATTAAAACTCATTTGCTGAACTCTATTTTAATTATTACAACCCCCTAAATCCTATAATTACTGTCCAAAAAGTTACTTCTACCTTGAACAATAATTTCCTGTGGGATTTCATCCCAACATCTAAAATTGGGTTATTATGTTGATGACGACCACCCCTTCTGCCTTTGAGTAGTCAGTTGAGCGACATCCAAAATGGCACTGTTGTCGGGGAATTGTTGTGTTCATATTGGAAGTATTTATTGAGCTTTGTTCTTGTAGTTAAGATTCTTTTTACTATTTTCTTATTTTTTTTGTTGATATACTATTAGGTAATGATGGAGGACAAAAAAAGCATTCATGGAGAGAATGTTGGAGACATGAATGGAATGCAAGATTTCAATTGGGATCAGGTTGGAAGCACCGGTGCTATCCAACTACCCCCATTGGCTGGAGGAGTTAATTTTCATATAACGAGCACCATGTTACAACTCCTCCAACTAAAGGGATTGTTTAGAGGGCTCAATAATGAAGATCCTCATGAACACTTAAGGAAGTTTTTTGATGTATGTCTCCCATTCAACTTCAGGGGAGTAAATCAAGAAGCCATTCATCTAAGGTTATTTCCTTTTTCCATCACTGGAGAGGCTTTGAGGTGGCTTGTAGAGTTGCCTCGTGATTTTATCACCTCATGGGAGGAGCTGGATAATACATTTCTCAAAAGGTTCTTTCCTCCCTCTAAGATGATAATATTGAGGAGGAGTATTGAGAATTTCAAGTAATTGGAGAGTGAGCCACTGCATGAAACATGGCTCTGGTTTTGGAAAATCTTACTCCAATTTCCCAACCATAGAGTTCCGGACCATATGCTCTTACAATACTTTTATGTGAGCCTTGAAGTAGTGAACAAAGGGGTAGTTGATCAGTTGGCGAGAGGAGGTCTAATGACACAAACATTCATCGAAGTTTGTAATCTCTTGGATGGCATGACAAAAATTAACCAAGCATGGTACACAAGAGATGACATGATGCTTTCAATTCACAAGGGTCCTACTAAAGAGTAGCTTGCTAACGGTAAGGAAAGGGATAAGAATATGTCCAAGACATTAACTCACCTTAATCTTTTAACTAAGCATGTCATGGGAGGAAATTGTAAGAGTGTGAATGTTGTTCCAGCAACCAGAGAAGTGATTTTTAAAGGTGCACTATTTGAGAATGGTTGCAACAAAGAGTGTCATTATATGGGAAACAAAATGGTGGGTTCTCGGTCGGCTTTTCAAAGGCCACCCAGGAATTAAGGTTGGAAAAACAACCCTAGATGGTGAGATCGAGCATGGAATGATAAACCTCAAGTTGGGGGTTGGCAGAAGTGTGAGGGAGACAGGTATATCCCACCTTATGATAGGGTGAAGGTGGCTAAACCTATGGTGAATCAAGAAATTTTTTAGACTGAAGATATTCTCTCCTGCATTTTCAGTAAGGTGGAAGCCTCTAATAAATTCTTAAAGAAAATAAATTTGACTTCTCTCAATTGAGTCAAATTGTAATGTTGCATTCGACATCTCTTAAGCAGTTGGGGACACAACTTGGAAACATATTAGCTCATCTAAACAAGTGTCCAAAAGGAGGTCTACCTAGTGATACAGTGGCTAATCTTAAAGGAATTGATCAACAATGTTGGCAATTACTATACGTAGTGGGGAAGTAGTGGAAAACACTAAGCCATCCTTTGTGAATGAAGAAGGTAGGAGTGAACAGAGAGAAAACAAAAGTGTGAAGGTTGAAGAAATTGAGTAATGTTTTGCTGAAGATGAAGAATGTGAGGCTCGTGATAACTCCGAGAGTGGCAAACAAGAGAAAAATGGGGATGATGCTGCGAAGACCAAGAAGATACCCCCCAAAAATGTGAATTCAACAGTGAGGTTGAAGATGCCTCAAGTCAAAATTTATCCTCCTTTCCCTCAGAGAATGAAGAAGAGACAGGAGGATGTGAAATTCAAAAACTTCCTCTCAATTTTTAACTCTTTATTGATAAAAATCCCATTTGTGGAAGCATTGATCGATTTGCCAGGTTATGCTAGATTCATGAAAGAGTTAATTACAAAAAAGAAAACTCTTGAGTGTGAGACTATTGAGGTGTCTCAAAACTGTTGTGTAATTTTGACTCAAAAGTTTGTGGTGAAAAAGAAAAACCCAGGTGCATTCACCATCCCATGAACAATTACGGCCTCAAAGTTTAGTAAAGCGCTATGTGACTTGAGGGCAGGTATCAATCTAATGCCCTTGGCCATATTTGTGAAATTGGGATTGGAGACTCCTTCACCAACCATAATGCAACTACTCATGGTTGATTATTTTTTAAATGACCAGTGGGGATTTTACACAGCGTGCTGGTAAAGGTAGATAAATTTATTCTCCCTGTTGACTTTATATTCTTGGATTATGAGGTAGATACGAATGTGCCAATTATCTTGGAAAGGTCATTCTTAGCCACCAGAAAAGAGGTTGTGGATGTCAAGAGTGGAGATCTTAGGTTCAGAGTGAATGATGAGGAGGTTATTTTCAACATATGCAAAGCTCTGAAGCCGAGAGATGATCCAAAGGTGTTGTCATTGATGTAGCAATTAGTAGTGACTTGATTAGAAGTGAAACTTGGTTGTGCCACGATAATAACTAAGGCATTTCTTAGGAGGAAACCCATGGTGAGTTTTTACTACTTTTTAGTTGAATAACAGGTGTTGATGTGTGCAGGTGTGACAAGGAGAGTGTAGAGTGATAACTTGATATGGGTGAACAAGAAAGGGCACTCGGCGCATAACCTAGTTAAATTGACAGTCTTCAATTTGACCATATTGTGAGTCGATTAGCGACCCTTAAGATGTTGTAATATTTGGCAAATAAATAATTCAATCAGTGAATCGCCAATTCTAATTAGCGATGGTCAGTTTCTCCGCACCTCAGGATGGGATGCAAGGTAAGCTTTCTATAAGAAAGGGTGATCCCAAGCATACTAGGCATTGCACCATCATGCTAGGCGGTATGATCCTATGTTACCAACCTTGCATGCTAGCTGACCTACTTAAGGCTTTTCAAATGCCTCGGGTCTCGCACTTTTTACTTTCCCTCCTTTTCACTTTTTGTGCACACCACCTTCTCTTCTTTGCTTTTCTTTGAAGTTTTTGACAGTAAGGGTTGAGGAATCTCATCAAAAAGGCGTCATTAAAGATTTCATTATGTCTCACCACTCAACAAGTATGTTTCAAACCCTTGTTATAGCTTTTTGAAGAAAGGCATTGTTTATGGTGTTGATCAGGGTTCGCAATGTGAAAATCATGCTTGGAACTTTAGAAATCATGTTGAGAATTGAGTGGGTAGAACTTAGGAATTATTTTTGAACACTATATTGCATGTGTGAATGAATTGTTGTGGGTTTTAATTGAGATTGCTAATGAGTTGGGTTAGATACATAGTTAGTGGATTTCTTGCTTAACGTTAAGTTGGTTGTGGTTGTGGGCCTTACTCTATTCTTGTTGCGATGTTTAAATATGTTTAATTGAAACCATGCCGTGATCATGTGAATGTATTGGTGATTTGTGCTTGCCTATGGGTGAAGTTTGAGTAACCCTTAACCTCTTTTGAACAATTGAATTTTTCCTATAGTAGATTGGGTGACATCATTCATAAGGGTAAATTATCGTTTGATTGAGTGCATAACCATAGAAACCATGTGATAATGTTAGCAAATGGTTAAGCATACAATGATGCATTGTGGTGGATTAGTATGTTTTTATCATCCATGTAAGATGTGATGTTATTAAATTGTTAAGAAATAGATGTTGGGACTTGCTAGTTAGAATAGATGATAGTCATTTTTACCACTTAAGTGCACTCGGCGATGCGCCTAATTTACACATACATCATCTTTATTAATTGTGGTTCTTGAGGGATTGTTGTAACTTTCTGCGATGGAATATTTTTATAGCCAAGTTAATTCAGTGTAGCACAGAATGTGCATCTGCATTGTCAAAAGTAACAGTGATCCTAAGCCTGAAATATGTGTAAATAGGCGATAGTTTCTTTGACCGCCAAATTAGTTTGGCGATTTTCCAAGTGTGATTTATGGTTTAACTGACCTGTCTATCCTGATTGTCTTTTATACAATCAAATTTTATGCTTGATTACTTGCCAAATACATCTCACAAGTACTTAGAGTACCTCATGATATAGGAATAGGTAAACCCGAACAACAGGTCACGCGTGGTAGATCTAAAACAGCTAAGGGAGTTGTCATAGCTCCCGATAGAGTAGAAAGAAGGTCCTAGTGGCCTCAAAAGAAAGTGTAAGGCAAAGGAAAAAAGAAAATGGCTAAGAAGCAAGAATCTTCCAGTGACAGAGAAGCATAACTCAATATAACCTGGACCAGCTCAGAGGAAGAGGAGGAAATACTTAGGCCTTCCAAAAGGCCTACAACGGAGCCTAGTCCAAAAAGGCACCAAAGTGAAGGCAGTACAAGCTACCCATGATCCTCTCATCTAGACATCCTAAAGGATTAGAGAAGAAACGGCCCCAAGGCACCTAAATAGACTCAGAACAGTATGGAAATGAACAATTATGGAGGAGAAGCAATTATTCACTGATGGGGTGATTGATAGATATCTAGAGGCTTGGGAAACTATCAAATTCCACAATTTTCACTTGTTTACCAAACCTCAAAATCAATATGTGTTAGCCATGGTCCGAGAATTATATAATGTCTATGGAAAGGAAATTTCAAAGAACAAATATAGAGTGAAGTAATTGCTCAACCCTCTTGATGTTATGGATGTTTGGGGTGTGCAGGTCCCATGTAGTCAAACTGAAATCAACAATGTCCTAGGATGGATGCACAGAAATATAAATGAGCTGGATAAAATTATTAAAGTGCAATCCTTTGAAGACATTAAGCCATGGTTGGCCCCATGATTGGTATCCTAGCTCCTTCGTGATTAGAAGAAAGAGCTATCATTTAAAAGAAAGAATTGAATGTTTTAGCATGATTTTTGTTTGGTTTAATCAGAAGCAACCCAATGTCATCACAAAGTGAGTTGATTCTTTGACATGCTAAAGTTGCATTGGTTGGTTGTATAATGGAATGCTGGAGACTTAATCTTGGTGCAATCATTGCTCCCAAAATCCTCACAAGGGCAAAGAAAATACAAATCTCATTGCCTTTTCCAAGCCTTATCACTGCACTATGCAAAAAGGCTAGAGTCCTAAGCAATAAAAATATGGATGTAGAAGTGAATCCAATGGCATCGACTGATATTAGGCGGATTGAGGCTGAGATTTTGAAGGATGAAGAGGATAGATCTAGGAAGACTTCAGTTGATAAAACATCGATGATTGACATTGAAGATCTCGAGTCTGGAGTTATAGAGTTAGGCACCGAGTTAGGTATATCTTTCTCTCCTACTTTATCATCCACTTTTGCCCCCACTCCATCTATAGGGACATAGGCCACAAATGACCAACCCCTATCACAAAGGCCAATATTCTTGCTTTTGGTTGGCTAGCTAAGGTCGCTAATCTATGGGCCACACAGGTTGAGTCAATTATACCTAAATTAGTGGAGGCATCCATAGCCAAGGATTTAAAGCCATTTGTTGAGGTTGAGGCAAAACAGAAGGAGCTAAATGAGGCACATAAGTTGAGGGTAGATAGGCTGGAATCCATGATTGATGACCACGGAAAAAGAGTTGGCCAGCTTGAAGGATAGGGTGTTGGCTATTGAAACGTTAGGTGGTGGTGATAGGGACACTTCGGCTTTGAGAGTCAACATCGATGAGTTGAAAAAGGAGGTAACATCACTCCATTCCACTGACTTGAGCACATTTTTTGACTGCCTTGATGATCTTCCCCTCAAGGGGGATGCAACTGTGATCCCAAGTGAAGGCTTGAATGTAGAAGTGTCGGTTGATGGTGGTGTTGAGAATCAAGAAGTGAGCACCTCAGAAACTGATGAGGAGATATTGAGGGATGAGCACAACTAATAGGACCAGAAGGAGCTTGGTAGAGTAGAGGATGAGATGATTGAGGTAGTGATTGCAACCTCCTTTTTAGTTCAGTCCATGTTTGGCACATCTGGTGTGAGTGTGCTTGAGCTTGTTAAGCCTGACATTGATCTTGAGAGTACACTGGCAGAAGAGGGCATTGATGCCCCCATCACATATTCTTCAGCTCTGTCACCACCACCACCACAGTGGATATATGATTTGATAGGGGGATTCTCATACTCATTATTCTCTCTTATGGTTACCTTTTTTGTTGTCCTTTTCACATTGAGGAAAATGTTTATTTTGTTAGGAGGCGGTGAGTTTGAGAAATTTCCTATCTTTTGAATTTTTTGGGGGTTGTTTTATTTTGTTGATGGTGCTATTGATGAGCATTTAGAAAATTTTTATTGGGTTGTAAATAAATTTTAATTTTGGGTTGTAATAGAGTAGTGTTTATTTTTGTTATTTCTTTTGCTTTGTATGATTGAATGGATGTATGATTTTAAATTTTGGCAAACCCCATGCTTAAATTACAAGTGTGCGGACGTAATACCGTGTCTCTAGTCCTTAGTATTCCGATCATAGATGATCCATATCTCTGATTTGGATAATGCCATGGATGAGGAACACATACTCACTAATCAGTCTTTTCTTGATAAATCAATCCCCGAATGGATTTGAGGAATATTAAGTTGACTATGTGAGCAATTGATCTTGCATATGCGATGATCAAAAAATTGTGAATGTGTTTCCACTATTTGAATGCAAACCATTTTGCCAATGTGGGGCTAGTCATTTTGTTGAAATACTTGTTGTGTGTCATCTAGAACTTTCCCGGTTTATTTTAAAGGGTGACTTGGTTGATTCCAAATTAGGAGAGCACCTTAGGCCTTCTTTGGTTCTATTAGTCTAAATTGACTATAAAGTCATCTCTTGACAGTGAAATGAATCCCTAGTGAGCCCTTTTGAGCCTTGATCCTTTCTTTGGCAGCCTTGAAACATTGACTCATATTTGTGAAAGACAAGTTCTTTTTGTTCCTTACCAATCCCTCCTTGATCTTGAAAGTGAAACAGTTCTCAAAGGCTAAGTTGTGGGTGTTTGGAGGAAAAAAAAGTGTCTCCCATGGAAAAGTTGGAAAAAGAGGGACAAAGAGTAAAGAGAGACATCGATGAGTCCTAAAAGTCTAAGAAGAGAAAAAAATGAAAACAAAAAGCTGAAAATAACCTCCAAAAAAAAACATGAGAGAAAGAAGAAAGGAAAAATGTCTTATTGTAAAGAAGAGTGCAAAATGGGACACTTAGGGTGGTGAATCAAAAGCAAAAGAAATGTCAATGATAAGGTGAATGAAGAAGAGACTAAAATAACCTTTGTTCCTGAAAAGACCATGTAGTGTTTAAGGAGGGATGAGCCACTATTGATCATATGTTATCCTACCCAACCTTCACCCTACATTATAGTCCTAGTAAAGTCCTTTGGGATCCACTTCCGGAAGAAAGTCAAGTGAGCTTTGATTAAGAATAAGGGCAAGCCTATGGATAGAAGTATACATGCTATTTCTCATTTGAGAGGGTGAGAGTTGAAGAAATCCTTTGAAAAAAAATGCTATAAACTTGAGTGTTTAGTATCTTCTTTGGTGTAAGTGCAAATGGTGATATGTTTAAGAAGTGATTAGTAGTTGCATGAGCAATTGTGAGCATAGATAATATTTTGATTACTCCTTAGTCATCTCTTGAGGCTTCAAAGTCATGTAAGTGGTTTGAGGAAGTTTGAGAGGGGATGAAATAGGTGAAAATGTATGTGTTTCTCTCTATGGCCCTATTTGCAAGCTTTATTATAGATAGATCGATGTTTGATTTTCTTGAGGGCAAGCAAAGGCTTAAGTTGGGAGTGTTGACGAGCCCATATTTTGGATGTATTTTGGGGTTAAATTGCAAGAAAATATTGCCCTTAATGTGACATTAATTCCAACTACTAACAAAGTACATGTGTTATGATAGAAAATGGAGTTAAAAGTGCACAAATGGGCAAGACTTGATTATCTCATGGAGAATGGGCAAAAGTGCAAAAAAGTGATGAAAAGCAAATGATCGCCGACATTCTTGGCGATCCATCAAAAGTCAAAGGAGATTGCCTAATTATACAGCAACCAAGGTTCCCAATCAAGTCAACAGTGCAGTCAAAAGCGATGTCATAAGGTATGCTCAGGGATCTGCCGAATGCACAAAGTGATCGCCTAAAGTTGCAGAATCTAAAGCCCAGAACACTGATAGAAAAGCGATATGAAGAGTATTTTTGGTGCATTGCCAAAGTGGAAAAGGCAGAGTAAAAATCCATCACATAAAGTTACAATGGAGGAAGTCTTGTTAAGACACGTAGGAAAGTGGTCAAGTGCACATTCGGTGTATCACCAGAGTGCTCGGTGATAACCAACCTTAACTACCGAATGACATTTCGTAGCACAAACTTTCACACATTTGCACGGAGTATATTAGCATTTTTGGAGAGGACATTGTACATCATCTTTTCATTCCAATTCAAAACAATTAGCCTATAGTAGTAGTACATATAACCTTCTTCTTAGAGTACAAGGGAGGTTAGGGTTCTGAGGAAATTGGGCATCAAATTGAAGAAGATTAGCTGGTAAGAATCATCTGATTTGTATTCAATCTTGTTACCCATGACCTCTACTACTATGAAACATAATCAATCTTTAATTTATAGCACGTGTGGCTAAAACCTCCATGTTGGGGGTGTGATTTCGATATGGGTTTGTGATATCTTGACTTATTTGTAGTTGATTTGGGTGAATTTATGTCTATTACTAGGATTACTATAAATCTTGAGGTTGCAAACTTGTGGTTTTGTTTAAGATCTTTAATTTGTATCTTAGCTGAACTTATGAGAGTGTGGCATAGATATAATGGCTGGAAATCTTTTGGAATTTCAGTTGAAGTTCATCTCAATGAACTCAATGGCCAAGGTATTAGGTTTTTTTTTGTAACTTCTTAGGTCAAGCATATTCTCGGCGGTCTGCGTGTGATATCCTAGCAAAATCATCTGAAACACCCATTTTTAGAGATGATTTGAGTTACAAGCAACCTAGCTTATTCACTCAATATCAACTAATATAGTCAAGTGTTAAGACCTCTTTGATAGCTCGAGTCTTATATTTGCACATCCCCAAAATCTCCCTTAATAGTTGTTAAGTCAATTAATTAGAACTCATTAGCTAAACTCTATTTTGATTATTGAAATATCCCAGTTCCTACAATTACTTAGTCCAACAAGTCACTTCCATCTCGAATAATGATTCCTTGTGGGATTTGACCCTTACTCTAAAGTTGGATTATTATGCTGACGATGATCGTCCCTTCTGCCTTTGAGTAGTCGGGATGAGCGACATTAGTAGACTTCTCTTTTCTTGGTGTAGAGGTAATATCAAGATTCCATGTAATAGTATGCATGGTCTTGTATGTCATTTGTGGTCTTATTCCCACATATGTATGTAAGGTTATGAATGGATTTGATGATGATTCTTCTCATGATTTTTTTACTTGCATTGTTCATACATATTGTTTTCTTATCCTATTGATTATGAATATGCATATTGATATTATATTGTGATGTCCTTTGATTCATGGTGTACCTACATACTTAGTACATTCCACGTACAAATGCATACTTCTTTGCCTATATGACCTAACTATGTTTGGACCAAAGATGAGGTCTTCTATTACTTGGCTAGATTCAGATTCCAAGCTCGAGGACTGTTGGTGAGTTCCCATGCTTTAGGAACAAGTCCATTTATGATGTTTCTATATGTTGTGATTTTAACACTTTCTTTTTATGTATATCTTGAGGGTGTGCTAGTAAGCTATGTTCTAGTCCCTACCAAGATCTTATGATGTAGAGATATGTTTTGGACACTATAGATTGATGTAATTCCCCTAAGGAAAACTATGATATTTATACTTTTATGCATTTCACTTGCTTAATATCTTATGTATGCTTAGTTTACCTTATGAATGTTTATGGTATGAAGACAAGGCTTGGATGGGATACCTTCGGGTGTCACATTCGTTGTGTCACGGCTAGGCCTTAGGTTCAGGTCATGATAAAACTCCATGAAAAATGTTATATATCATAATCTCTTATTTAATTATGCATGAATTATATTAAATTGCATGAATTACATCAATTTCAAGTGATTTCACATATATTCTACCTAAGTTTATGAAATCATAAATAGATTCCTTCACTTCAGATTAAAATTGTCCTGAATTACATGATTATTCATGAATTTACTTTGTTTACATGATTTCTAGCTTATTTATGGTGAACCTATGCTTTTATCCTAATTTTTGACTTAATACATGATTAAGAAATACTAAGTCTTCAAGTATGCTTAAGAAGTATGGTGACCTAAGACCTAATGGTGACTTAGGATCCCAAGTTACTCAATGAGTTAAGAATTTCAATGACGGAAGGATTACACCCACATTACAAGTATGATAGTGAAAATGAGTTATTCCATGAATATGATTTTATGAATTGGATTGGTATACTTGATTTACCTTTTCATTATAACAAGTTATGATTTTATGAAATATATGACCAATATTCATGATATGTATTCCATTGAGTTTGAATTAGCACCCAATGAGGCTTAAGGTGAGGGCTCGACCTATGGGTTCCTTATATAAAGTCTCTAGTCTCATAACTATGTGTCACTGTAGGTTTATGTTGCCAATATGACCTAGCTAGTGGATCTACATATAGACTTCTAATTATGACACTCACTTAGCAGGGTAAAGTCTTACCTTGGCAAATAAGGCTCCTTTTTCTCTGGTGTACAGCTAGACATTGGGATTCCATGTTATTACTCCCATGGTCTTATTGTCGATTAAGGTTTTATTCCACATATGTATTTTTCTATGATTCTTTACATGATATTATCTACGGTTCACTTGTGTATTGACCACGTACATTCTCACTTATGTTTTTATATCTTATCTTCAATTATGTTATTGACTTGGTCATTCCACTTCATGCTTTACATTACATATATTGCCTACATACTTAGTACATTCAGATGTAGTAATGCATACTTTATGTCTACTTTATATTAGAGAAAAGACATAAAAACCCTCTCAATCTTGATAGCGAAACTTACTTTAGCACCTAAACTACACGGGCGTTCATATACCCCTCTTAACAACTTTCAAATGAATTACGTACCACCCCGAGAGGATAATACCACTTTCACCTGCCATATAAGCGCCATATCACCACCATGTAAGCACCACATCATTAATTCTTTTTTTTTTGTTTATTTACCTTTTCCTTTGACACTTTTTAAAATTCATTACACTAATTAATTAATTAATTTAAAATTAAAATGTCAAATCACTTTCATTAATTTTAATTATTTTAAATAAGTGGGTCCCACCTTCTTAAACCCTTCTCTTCTAAACACCCCACCCCCACTCGCGTCTCCCTTGTCCTTTTCTTCTTCTTCCTTGATTTCTACCATTTCCGACAGCCTCTAACTTTGAACCCCCTCTCTACCCCACCCCAATAAATTAGCTTTTGGAGAATGATACTTTTTGGAAGCCATTTTTTTCTTGATAACTAAAACCAAATATGAAAGTTGTATAAGAAATTTAATAGGCCCACATATTTTGCTTCACAGCTAAGGGTCACTCCAAATTCAAGAAAATTTACATTCAATAAAACGAAAGTTAATAGACCCACATTTTTTGCATCACAACTAATAGAAATCAAAGTGGGTCACTTCAAATTAAAAAAAAATTACATTCAATAAAATGAAATTGGTGCATGATTTTGTGGATTAATGAAGGGATGGTGAGATAATGAAGGAAGAAATGACTAATATGGAAGAAGAAATCTATAAGTAGTGCTTCAATGGAGGAAAAGGGTATTTGGAGAAGACAACACAAATAAAGAGAGAAAAAAATTAAATATTTTTTAGAAAAAATAGGACCCAAAATTTATTTACATCTAAATAAGAAATTTCATACATTTAAAAAAAATAATTAATAAAAAATATTTTAAAATATTATTTATATATTGGCCAATAAACAAATGCCATGAGTATTTTTTGTCATTCAGTTTTTGTATTTTTTTCATCATTTCACGCGTTTTAGGAGAGTGAGTCCACTCTCTCTGTCACATCACCCTTTAGGAGGGTATTTAATTCACTTGAAAATTGTTAAGTGGGTATATGAACGCCCTGTGTAGTTTAGGTGTTAAAGTAAGTTTCGCTGTCAAGTTTGAGGGAGTTTTTTTTTTATGTCTTTTCTCTTTATATTATAATGTGGAGACATGCAACCATCCTCCACCTCACATTCGTGGCTAGATTTGAATTTTGACTTTGAAGATTTTGGTGAGTCCTCATGATTTAGGGACAAACCTCCTATATTCTAGCTTTACTTTCTTGTCATTTGGGACATTATTGAACTATTCTTATTTTACTTTCATTTGAGAGAGAGATAGGGACATGTCTTAGCTTTTGTCAAGTCTAGTATGTAGAGGTATTATTGGATACCATGTGCAGACACTATAGGTCATTTAGCCCTCTTCTTATGATAATATACTTAGACCTTTTTATTAGTTTTCCACTTTATTTCTTATTGATTCATTTAAGATGAATGCTCGTTACATGCTAAGAGGCTTGATTAATATTCCTTGGGTATTTTCTATCACCGTGTCACACAAAGGGATTAGCTTGAGTCATGATATAGTTTCTTTGAAGAAATAGACCTGGGTCTATGATGAACCTTCTACGGATCATAGATCTATTGATAGGCCAATAATCGTATTAGTCCTATGGAAGAATAAAAACTTCAGAAACTACGATTATTAGGTTTACTTCACCAAAATTAAAACCACGAGTCATGGTCTAGACTACACATTGTAGACTATGTCCATGAAACCTATGACTCAAATGACGGGCTGGACTATGGCCCCGGGTCAACAACTCATAGAACTTTCTATGGATTGTGGACCTAAGTTTGTGGAACCCAAACAATCTCTTCTCTCTCTGAATCTCATAGATGAAATCCTCATCAATGACCCATAAAATTATTCATAAGCCATAAAGTGGGTTTGTAGATTAAGTTCCAAAAGTAAAAAAAATTCAAGTATAGAAGAAAAAATTTCAAGTATAGAAGTTAATCACGAGATCCCATCTACAGACTGTAGAACTATTTATGAGCCGTAGAAGTGATCTTATGATTACTGACAATCATTGAAATTTCTCAAAATGTTTAGGGATTTGAACTTTCTAGGCTAAGATAATTTAGGAGTGTTACAGTTTGAGGAAAAACTAAAATTTTCAACATAAAGAGTGAACAAGGAAACAATAAAAGATTTTCCTCGAGAAGAAGACGAGGGGAAATTCCATCTCAAGAACCTTAACCTCAACTTAAATCAATAGCAACCAACAAGTTAAAAAGGATAATACGAAAACTTGCTCGACTTGTAGATATGGTAGCTTTTGCAGACTTAACTATAGCTGATAGTCTTCCTGCCACTTATAAAGTTGCCGTTCAAAGTTCAAAAGAAGATAACTGGAGGATTTCCATGAATAAAGAAATGTAATCCCTTAATCAGAATCATACATAAATATTAGTCAATCTCCCCAAGGACAAAAAAGCAATTGGATGCAATTAGGTATATGCAATAAAAGAAGAATTTTCTAACCAAGAAGATATTCATTAGAAAGCAAGATTGGCAGCCAAAAGATATGCTCAAAAGGAGGAAATTGATTATAATGAGGTATTTTCTATGGTTGTGAAACACTTCTCTATTAGACTTTTGTTGGATTTAGTAGCACAATTAAATTTGAAACTAGTATAGTTGGAAGACGTTTTACATGGTAACTTAAAAGAAGAGATCTACATGACTCAGCTTGAAGGATTCAAAGTTGCTGAAAAATAAAACATGGTGTGCAAACCTTAAAATTCATTGTATGGATTGAAATAATTATCAAGAAAATGGTACAAACGATTTAACAAGTTTGTGTTATTGTAAAAGTGCAAAAGAATTATATACGATCATTGTTCATACTTGTGCAAGCTTGAAGACGAATTCTTTATATATTTTCTCCTATATGTTGATGATATGTTGATAGCTTCCAAAAGTCAAGAGGAATTAAGAAGTTGAAAACTCAACTAAAAAAAGAGTTTAAGATAAATGATTTGAGTGAGGAAAAAAGATTCTTGGAATGAAGATAAAAAAAAGACAAACATTCAAAGAAACTCTATTTATCTCCAAAAAAAATACTTGAAGAGAGTACTAGATCTATCAACGCGAATGAAATAACAAATTCAGTTAGCACTCCCCTTGCCCCTCATTTTAAGATTAGTAGTGTTATGTCGTTAACAATTGAAGCTAAATAAGCATATATGTCAATAGTACCATATGCAAATGCAATTAAAAGTTTGATGTACGCAATGATTTGCAAAAGATCATATATTTCATATGTCGTATATGTTGTAAACAATATATATACATAATCATTATTGACAAGCTATGAAATGAATTCTACGATACATTCATAATATTGTAGATGTTGGTTTAATTTTTGAGCAGCAAGGTTGTCACGACCCGAGAATAGGGCCTAGACGTGACATGGCGAAAGAGAACTCGAGAGTACTCGATCAAGATATCCAAGCATCTTCGTACACATCATTAGTTCGGAAGCGCATACATCATTCTAAGAGATCCTGGGGCTTTGGACTCAAGCTACAGGGATGTCACCGGGAATGGGATAAGCATGAATCACATAGCACATAGCAATTAAGTTCTAAGGGGCTGGTAAGTATGACACAAGATATGGAGGCAAGAAGGGTTAGGGATTTTCCACATAAGCACATTCTCATCCAACAAATCATAATAGCATAAGCAGAAACATAACCAAAACGCAAGTAATTATAGAAAAGCATAGATAATCATATCATCTCAAGCAAGCACATAGTACGGCATACAATAGAATCCGATATGTCCAACAATGCCTCAATAAGAGAAAGATGGGGGCCTCGACATAGTCCGGGCTCACCCTCAAGTCACAAAGCAGATAAAATATAATAAAAATATAAGATAGAGGAAGGTGGATGTTGCCCTTGGATTATAGGGCTCACCACTATCAACAAGTCAATGATCTCAATTAGGCGCCTAACGATGGATGAATATCATCTCCGATCCCTACATGGTTAGATCATGTAGACAAAGAATATGGGTTAGCACTTATAATGCACTAAGTATGCAGACATGCCATGCACATGAACATGAACCTACTACAAAGCTAGATGACAAGGGCATATATAAGTATAGAAAGAATACATATAATAAAGGAGAAGTATGATAACAATATGCCATGAAGTGCCATGATGCATGAATGTAAACCTACATAGTCATAGCCCTACTAGTGACATATTTTAAAGTTGTGCGAGCCTAGACCCAAAGCTGATAATATCGCTAGAGGACTGGGTTGTTAC